>JAQQZS010000013.1:3475285-3491069 GCA_030068045.1 Platyallabes tihoni | reverse complement strand
AGAAGAGGATGCAGAGGATAGGGTTAGATGGAGGCAGATGATTCGCTGTGGCGACCCCTGAAAGGCAACAGCCGAAAGACAAAGAAGAAGAAGAAGAAGAACACAGAGGCCACAACTCCTTCATTATGACTGACAGACACAGAAGCCACACCTCCTTCATGTTGACTGAGAGGGACAGAGGCCACACGTCCTTCATTATGCTTTGACATTCACAGAAGTCACGTTCCTATCATTATGACTGACAGGCACATAGGTCACACCTACTTACTTATGTCTGACAGGCACAGCGATGACACCTCCATCATTATGACTGAGAGGGACAGAGGCCACACCTCCTTCATTATGCTTTGACATTCACAGAAGCCATGCCTCCACCATTATGACTGACAGGCACAGAGGCCACACCTCCATCATTATGACTGACAGGCACAGAGGCCACACCTCCTTCATTATGACTGACAGGCACAGAGGCCACACCTCCTTCATTATGACTGACAGGCACAGAGGCCACACCTTCTTCATTATAATTGACAGGCATAGAGGCCACACCTCTAACATTATGACTGACAGGCAAAAAAGCCACAACTCCATCTTTATAACTGACACACAAAGAAGCCACACCGTCTTCATTATAATTGACAGGCATAGAGGCCACACCTCTAACATTATGACTGACAGGAAAAAAAGCAACACCTCCATCATTATTACTGACTCACACACAGAAGCCACACCTCCATCATTATGACTGACAGGCATAAAGACCACACCTCCATCATTATACAGTAACTGGTGGGTGCCTCCATCATTCATTATAATTTATAGGAAAAAAAGGCCACACCCCCTTATTGTTATTGATGGGAACAGAGGCCACGCCTTCTTCACTATGACTGACAGACACAAAAATACATGTGTTATATCAAACATTACACATACAGAGAGTCTCCGATTGATTTTTTTTACAACTTCTGCCTGACACTACTCTGCTGTATCATAACCGTGCACACACACACACACACACACACACACAAATCCCGCAGCTCCACATATAGCCTGGCCTGCTATTTCACGCTACCTTGCTCAAATAGACTCCTCGTAACATGCATATATTCAATTGTGTGCGTGTGTGTGTGTGTGTGTGTAGGTGTGTGTGTGTGTGTGTGTACTGTATAAAAAAACCCTGTACTCTGGACCTAACACATTATTCCCCTCCCAGACAGATGACTGCAGTGCTGACGCATTGTGCCGAGCCCCCTACTGGCTCCCCAACTCGCGCCTTTACTATTTTTATTAACACACAGTAATGACTATCATTACACTGTGGTAGTGAGCAAAAGTTTGCACACCCTCGGGATTTATGAGCGCAAACAGAGAAATTAGGCTCGTGTTTTAAAAAATGTGAAGTGGTAAAAATAAACAAATGAGGCTGTAACATAACATTCTGCAACAAGACAAGTCATTTTCTGTCTTTCACCTTTTACGACTCTACAGTAAATACTTTCTTATAGTAAAAAGCAGACGAACTCACTAAGCTTGATGTGTGTTTCCAGTGTGTCCGTGTGTGTGTACAGTACTCACAGCTCTCCAGTTGCATCTTGCAAAGTTGTGTGTCCATGGGAAAGAGGGTCAGATCCAGAGGACAGGATAGAGTCACTGACAACCTGCGCACACACACAACCACACACACACACACATTCACACTATATACCTTGTCTACATATACTGTACATATAGAATCAAAAACAAACTCATGACAGTTTAAAAACACACATGGTGTAAGCCTGTTATGACTTAATTTAGAAAAAGAGACGTTTTAAGTAGACACACACACACACACACACACACACACACACTGCAAGGTTCATTAGGCCCGGCTGCCTGAAGAGCTGCAGTGGCAGATGAGGGAGAAAAAAAACACAAAAGCAGAAAAAGAGAGAAAAAATAGTGGGGAGGGGGGGGGGGAGGGTTGGCCTACAGTAATGCACAACAGAAAACCCTCAAGTGTGCATCAAGATCTCATTTAAAGAGTTGTTTGTTGTGTGTGCTAATGTTAATACTCGAGCCGATAAGGGGAGTTTATACGGGTTTAAACGATTAGCGCCCCGGGTTTAAACGATTAGCGTGCAATCAATAAACCCAAGCATAGCACATGCTAACGCATAACTGATACAGTCATGTGTGGGCTTTCGAGTTATACATTATACTGTAGTACATAAAATACTCCCTCTTAAGGAAGTCATGGTTTTGTTGTTAATTTACAAGATGCTAAATAGACTAAAAATAATGAACAGGATTTGAAACCCTGGCAAATCAGAAAATTTAAGAACAATTAAATACCCAAATAAACCAGTTGAAATTCTCGAAACTACTTGTCCGACCTCTACATCATCTCGTCTAGCATCTGCAAATGCTTTGGTACATTAATGAAAATGATTATGTACAACCTTCTGGTGCTTCCTACATCGTCGACTGCATATGTCATTTTGATCAAAATGTATTACACAGTTTCTCTGTGGAATATAGTCGTACGCCCAAAATACTGAGGCACTGCATAATTCAATACATGCAAAATGGTTTATTTAGTTGTCATAAGCTATCAAGCATTTTCTCTCTGTGGTGGTGGGGCATGATGGAGCATCAGCTGTAGAAGTAGAGAAGCAGGTTGAACCAGCAGGTGACATGCAGATGCTTGCAGAAAACCTGGTAACTCAAGAGAGAAAGAAGTGTGTCTGTGAGTGTGAAAAGCGTAGTAACCCCAAGGAAGAATAAAAGCTACCGGCGACTCATCCTTCAATCACTAAATGTAAAACTGGTCCAGGATTGAAGGAAGATATGCCGACAAGGGGCCCATGCCTTCAAGTCTTATTGACCCCATTGAGACTTCCGCCAGAATTCACAAGAACCAGCATCAAGAGCTTCTTCATCTATGCATCAAGCAGCACTTGTTAAGAATGGAAGATTTCTTCAGAAGCTGGTCTAGTTTACTGCGATGGATTGGCACCTCATACAGGGTGTACCCCGGCTTGTGTCCCCTGGAAAGGCTTCAGCTCCCCCACGACCCTGTATGCAGGATAAAGCGGGATAGGCACTGAAATGACTAGTAGTGGTTCAGTTTAAGAAGCATGTTGGTGATGACGAGCTGCAGGATGAGTTAGAGCTGATAAAATGGGACTGGCATAAATCACAGTAGACCACTTTTATCAGGTGAGGCCCAGGTCACTGCCCAACAGCTCCTAGCCGCAAACATGCAGGAGGACCCCGGCTTAAAAGAGGTGATTCTATCAGTGGATGGGTTGCATCCTTGAGTAACACTTCTTCTTACTCAGTTACACGGACCATGGACCACATTTACATTCACCCAGCAGCTCCATGATACTTGCTACAGGTTATCAACCACGTAGTGCATTGCCAGGTGGGTCCAGTGGCATCACTGCAGTTGCTTGACGAGGGGATCAAGCGGTCAGAGAAAAAAACCCACTTCACTTGCTCCCTGAACCTGTGTGTTCCCCTTTCTGCCTGCCTCCCACTACCATAGATGTTTATGTCCCTCTTTCTGAACCAAGGCAAAGTTCAGGCAGGTTTATCAGGAATTCTGAGGATCAGAACCATTATTTGAGGTCCCCTTTGAAGGAATTGGCATGGCCATTAGATTGAACTGCATGATGGCAGTGCTTTGTGCTAGTCTTGGAGAAATATGCAACATAATACCTGGGAAAAAAAGGCATCTGTGCAGCATCTGCTGTGATGTCGAAGCACACATCTGCCTCATCTTTCCTGAGTGGGAATCCAGAATGAGATTCTGAAAGATCAGGGCACTATTTATTCCAGGTCTTTGTACCAGTGTATACCATCAACAGATGTATGCTGATTTAAACAGTTAAACACATGATTTGTAAGTTTGTTCATGATGATGCGTAGACGTTATGTAATTGGCTTGAGCCCCTAGAAGTTCCACAAGCCTCCAGAGGCTTTTTCTCCATTCTAACTGTTATACAGCTATAAATCCTGTGGCACCTTTAACTTTATCTAAAGACAATTGTGAGAAGAAACTTTCTAGCAATGAAAGTAAAATTCAATATGTTCATGACCTGAGAGTAAAACTCCAGGCATTGGGAGAATTAATGCAGAATAAATTGCTACATATACAAGAATGGCAAACCCAGCTGGGGTGTTCGGAAATGAGAAATTGCAACCCACACAGGAATTTATGTCCCTTATGTCTAAGATACTTGCAATGTGGCTTGGGCCAATTGAGGTCTCAACTATGAGTTAAGAGAAACAGATAGAACTGATTCAGTACAGATTTACCACTTTAATCTCCTAAAACAGGGGTCTCCAAATCCAGTTCTGGAGGGCCAGTGACCAGACCCTTGTTTTAGGAGATTAAGGTGGTAAATCTGTCCTAAAACCCTGGATTGAGGTGATTTTGTCCCTGGAGACAGATGTTCCCAAGAGAGCATAGATAGGACTGGTGGGGGAAAATGTTTTGGTGCAATTCACCCCAGTCCAGTGCAGCAACTACCTCTCACAGTCCCATATTGCAGAAGGACTTTTCAGATGTGTTTTTGACTACTCAGTCATACTAAACTCATATGACCAGCCTAGATGGTGTTGCACACATCCACCCATACAGGTTCGAGAAAAGTGGGTAGGTACAAATTTGAGGCTATGCTCAGCATTGCGGTAATTGGGGAGTCTAACAGTGTTAGGAGAAGCCTAAGAATCTTGGTGCAGAAGACCAACGGGTTGGTAAATTCTGTTTAGACTATAAAAATTAATCACAGTGTCTAAACTTGACGTAAATCTGATGCCTCATATTAAGTGACTGCTCTATCTGGTAGGCTTGGCTCATTTTTGCACAATTTTTTTTTACAATTTTGTTCGACCTTTCCTGTAAATGTGTCCTCAGTTGATGAATTGCTTTCGCACGAATCTTGACTTTTAACCATTTATGAGTAATGTTAGCTCATTTCAATGTTAGCTCAAACAATGATCTCTAAAATAGTCCACCTCAGGAACCTTGAGCTACTGTAGGAAGCATAAAACACAGTGTTACAGTTTCTATCAATGGAAAAACAGTAAGTTAATGAGCAGGTTGAATGGTGCAGCTGAATGTTGAATGTTGGAGACCCACTATATCCTCACTCTTTCCTTACCGACAACAAGAATGTAATCCAATCTTGTATTTCTTGTGTTTTGCATTTACTACTATATTTTTTCCCCACATATGACTCCAAAACTATCTCAGAAGGATGGCAGATGGTCCTTTTTCACCCTTTAACACATGGAGGTTATTTGCACCAAGGTCATAGCAAATAAGGCCATTAGATTAGGGGGGAACGCAGAGTGGCATTATGGATGAAAATAGATTCATCCAAAAAAATGGATCTGTAGCATCTTATCTATTTACAAGGTGATGAAAAGATGCCAGGTGGGCATGGAACAGCCATACCATTTGAAAGAAATGTGACAAAACAATGGAGCTATGGCATCAGTATGTACAGTACCGGTAGGTAAAAACATCTATGTGGATACAGTTATGTAAACAGTAAAACACTATATAGAGATATACAGGGTGACAGGTACATGTTTGCTACAGCTGTAAAAATAAACATGCAATATCTACACGTTCTATGTATCTGTCTTGTTTTTTTATGAAAATGCATAATAACACATATATACATTATTCATAAAACTTATTATAATACTAATATACTGTACTGTGAAAAAGGTTTTTTTTCAGATTTGTCGCAGTTCATATTTCAGATAATCAAACTAATTTTAATATACTGTATTATAACCCAAGTAAATACAAAATGCATGTTTTAAATGGGAGAAAAGCTGCCTGGCCTTGAGAAAAAGTAATTGCACCCCAATCACCTCCACCCATGCCCCCCCCCCCACACACACACACAGACACACACATGAATCATGAATGAACTGTGATTAACAACAACGTTTGACCAGCCGAGGTAAATTTTACTTGCCACACCGAGGGCTGATTACTACCAGACCTGTTGAATCAAGAAATCAATTAAATAGGCTGCTGTTCCAGTGCATGGTGTGCTAACTCATATTCCCATTTTAGGGCTATACAGCACACAGAATCTCCTTCTTTTAACGACTACAGGCATCTCATCCCAGATGATGTGGATGATAAAGGTCTGAAATATGTGGTAATTTGGGATTTCCATCACATCAGGTGATGTTGTTGTTTTTTTTCCCCACCCACTACGGGGTGGTGAGGCAATTCCTCCCACCCTGTTCCCCACTCCTTAACTCAGCATGGAGGTAGAAGGTTTGCGATTGCCAGCCATGTGATACTGATGCAGGATGTGAGGATATCACAGTGGACACCTGGGGAACCTGGATAAGACACACTGCACTGTGGATGAAACTCTGGAGCCTGAGAGACAGTAACGGCTGGGAGTGTAGAAAGACAACACTGTACTGTAATTCCTCATACAGCGCTGCATGTACAGTCCTGCCTGAGGAGTGCTATGAATCTTATGTTTATCTTATCTCTACTTCTAATGTTGCTCTATGCAGTGCTGATAAACAACCTGTTCTTATTTCTTTTACTTACGAGTTCCATTACAAACAGTAAAAGTGAAAATGTGAATCTTTGACATTGACAAATTGAGTACTGTTGAAATTGACATATAATGCGTAGAAAGAACGTGCAGGTTTGTACATTTTCAATCATCATCATTAAAACCTTAGTCATAGTTTGCATCATAAATTTGCACTTTTAAACAGACAACAATGCTAAGCATTTTAAAAATGACACAAGGGCTTTTGAAGGTAATCTGTTGCGTGCTGCTGTTTGTGCAAGCTGACAAACTGAGACTGAGAAAAACTGTCCTATTTGACTAATTGCCTAAATCTTTTTCTCTGTGTCGCTGAAGGAAGTTCCCTTTAGCAGCCACAACAGCTCTTATTCATCAGAATGATGCATAGACGAATCGGTGCCTGATTCACGAAACCACTCAACGGCATCACAAACGATCTGCGTGCAACCGATGAACGAGTTCAGATACTGTAGGAGCTCCAATCACGAGGAAATGGAAAAGGATACAGGAGACTGCAAAGTTCTGAGAAATCACAGCTACCTCATGCTGATGAGCACGTCCCCGTTGCGGAAGATGAAAAGCAAGATGTTCTCCTGCGTCACGTCATGGAAGTTGGCGTTCTTCTCGTTGGCGAAGAACAGATCAGGCTTCCACAGGCACTGGAACATTTTGGGATCCACCGTCAGCGCGTCCGACTTGAAGTCTGTTGGCAAGCGCAACCTCGGGTCGTTCCAGCGCTGGCGCAGGAAAATGTTCACGCGGTAGTCCTGGATAAAGGAGACGCAAATAAAGAGCACAAGGAAGAATGTTTATATTTTTGTCTGGATGTAGACAATTTATAGAATTTTAAAGGTGAAACATATTAAAAGAACAAACAAAAAAAACAGTCATGCTTTTGGGATACATGGATGAACAAAAGGATTATGAAAGGATAGATAAAAGCAAGAATAAATCAAAGAACTAAATAAATGAATGAATGGATGGACTTAGTAAACATATGGATAGATAGATAGATAGATAGATAGATAGATAGATAGATAGATAGATAGATAGATAGATAGATAGAAAATTTTATGAATAAATTAAGAGATAGATGGATGGACGAATGGATGAATGGATGGATAGACATATAGGTGGAAGACAGACATATGTATAGATAATTAGATAAATGAATGAAGATGGGTGGAGTAATAAATGGATGAAGAGATATATACTGTACATAGATGGGTGGCAATTTAATAAATCCATGAATGAATGAATAAAAGGCTAAGTAGATGAATGGTTGAAAAGATGGATAAGTAGCTAATAAATAAATTGATGGACGGCTGTATGGATGAATAAATAGATGAATATATAGATGGACAGGTGACTGGTTGGATGGACAGGTGAATGAATGAATGAATGAATAAATGGAGAGATGAAGAAATAGATGGTGGCGAAAAAATGAACGAATGAATTAATGGATGATTAGATGAATTGGTAAATAGATGAACAGATGGATAGATAGGTGCTTGGTAAATCAAATGAATTAATGAATAGATAGATAGATAGATAGATAGATAGATAGATAGATAGATAGATAGATAGATAGATAGATAGATATGAACGAGTGACTTTAAAGATAGGGGATTAATAGATAAATACATAAATGGTAAGATGGAAGGATGTATATATAAATGGATGAATGAATGAATGAATTAATTAATTAATGTCTTGGTGATAAAAAAATAACTAATGGCTGTTTGAGTGAATGAATGGATGGATGAATTGATGAATACATGAATGGCTGCACAAATAAATTAATGAATAAATGCACAGATATAATTAATAGATGTAGAAGAACAAATGAATGAATGAATGAATGAATAAATGAATAAGAACTGCAGATGTATGAGGAGATATATGGATAAATGAATCAGTGCACAGATACATAAAGAGCTAGTGAATGCTTAGATGTATATAATTATGGTACTGGGTAAGTGGATATACAGTATACAAAACCACACCATGTTTAAAATGGCCATGTTTACCATTGTGGTCTCTTGAATTGATCCAAAGCTGTTGATAAAAATGTTCACCTTATCCTCCACTGGAATGCCTGCACACACACACACACACAATAGATACTGTGTAATAGAAGCTGATTGCAGCAAACCACCAGCAGATTGAACATTACAGCTCAGACTTGTCCTCATGTGGTCGAGCTCTATAAAGTATGTTCTCGTCTAAGCATGACTGCAGAAATGACAGCGAGGGCCGCTGATCTTTGACCCTCGGGTACGACACTGCAACTCGACCGGCTGTTTCATGATACTCGAGAGCTTCCAATTATCCTGCGCGGTGAGAGCCGGGCTCTGTCCTAAACCTAAATTACAGCTCTAATGAGCTCATCTATAGCTCCCCTTTGGACTTGTCAGATCTGTGTACACACAGAGCCTGGATTTACTTTCAAACCACTATGTACTTCCTGAACATTTAAATAGATTTGTGCTGATCTCACACAGAGGAAGAATTTATTACCAATTCGCTTTATGGTCGTGGGGAAAGAACAAAAACAAAGAGCCTGATATTGTAGTTGGGGTGAAACTGAGGTGTTTTGTTGATGAAACGCAGTACCTTGGAAGTTGGGGCGGATTCGGGAGTCGTAAGTCACTAGCAGGCGGTTGAGGATGTTACTGGTTGAATTAGCAGGAACTCGATCGAGGTCTTCGGCCGACAATTGGCTGTAATTAACAAAAAGATCACTCAGTTAAAATCCACACACACACAAAACATTTCTATTTTCTATTTCTACATTTCTAACTATTTTACTAAACAATTAGTGGAGTCACAGCCACATGTGCAATACTTTGGTATACGTTATTTTTTAAGGGTTTATCATATATGTTTGCTTAAGTTGCCATATGCGTTCTTCGGTTCTTATCCTGGCTCCGCCACCATCGTATGATTGTTTTGTCATAGTTGAAATTTCCGTAAATTTAACTCCCAGCTTTGGTTACTCGTCACCTCTCATGTTTTCTCTCGTTAACTTTTGATGGTGGATTTATGTCATGTTCTGATCCGCTATTTTTTTTTTTAAGTAGAAGAGCCACACACATTGCTCCCTCTTCATTCAAAGAGATTTTAGTATCACGTGCTTATTCATCTCTAGAGATGAATCATTTCCACTGAAATTGTCTTAGTAATGTAATATTTAAATATCAAGAGTATGAAAATGTTATACTGTAAAATAAAATATCAAGGAGGTAACAAAAAAACATATGAAGTAGGAAATGTGGCAAGCAAGGAAGAAAAATCCATTTATATTAATCAATTCATCAATTCGATCTTGTCATTCTTTTGTGTCATTCCAAATCATGTACAGGTGTAGCTCGACATACAAATTAAATTTGTTCCACAGGCGAGTTCTTAAGGCGAAATCCGTATTGCGAAACATAAGAAGTAATGTTAGTGCAGATACTCCATTCCAGCCACCCAAAAAATATTACCAATATTACAACAACAAAAACCCCTCACAAAAAATCATATTGTTTTTAAATGCATGCCGAAGGCAACGTTGATATGGTTAATATCATTGGTATCTTGGTGGACTGACTCTTTGGAAAAACAGCTTTTGCTGACTAAAAAGAATTCGTAACATTCGTGAACTTGCTTCGCTTAGGTTTCCACTGACACAATCGAGTGCTGAGGTTCCACTCTATCTTGTATCTCCAAAGTCTTTTTCTTTTTTTTATGTTTGAATTTTATGTTTGAGGTGGTAAAATGTTGCAGTTCCTATATAATCCTGCAGATGGTGCATTCAAAATTGTTCATACATTACCAGGCAGCACAGCGTTTATTTGCTAAGTTTGCTTAGAATTGTAACAAAATCTACAAATAATTATTTAGACTCTGGATATTTATAAAATCGTGCATCACAATATAATTCGAAACGGCCCTGAGGTATAGAGATAATATTGTATTGACTGCTTCCTGGTGATTCACGTCCTTATTTGTCTCACTGCAGGATCTTTCCTGGTTTGCCTACAAAGATTATAAATTCCCACAGCTGTTTATTTCTTCTCACGTTCTGCTTACGCATGACTATACTATTATATGTCAGAGTTCTGTTTTTGTTGATTTATGGTACATAGCCAAGTTTTCACTTTGTCCTTATCTCCACCCCTGTCCTCCCATTGGTTGCTCGTTCTACTGTGTTTACCTGCTGTGTTTTCTGGATGAATCTGTAAATACTATGTATTTGTATGATACGATTTATTTTGAGAGCTCAAATGTTTTTAAGCCTTCCTAAGCATTTGCTTGCCAGATTTTCTGCTTCATGTTTTTTTTGTTACCTCCTTGATTTTTTTTTACACTATAACATTTTCATACTCTTGATATTTTAATATTACATTACTAAGACAATTTCCGTGGAAATCAGAGCATTAGAGACATTAATTAGCCACTGTGACTGCTGTTATATAGTACATTGTACATTATATAGTATATTTACAGTACATATAAAGCATTTACTCTCATTATACAGTACAGTAGGTTCTGCAATGACCCGTCTGATAGATCAGCAAACCTTTAACCAACTACTGTAGTTTAATAGACTAGTGTAGTCATATTACTTTTTGTTCTGTCCTCCAAAATAAATGATCATATCTTCTAGACTATAAGGCTATAAAGTACCTGTGTGTTTTAAATCCAGTTGTCCAGTCCATTCCAATCCCAGTGTTTCCCAACATTTGGGCTTCCTACCAAAGATGTAATGTAATGATATCATGTTTGACTTGATATCATGTTTCTATAACGATAGTTATATTATTAATCCAGTATTCATCATTGGTGTCCCCGTTAACCCCTAGACGTCAACGTCTGGATGTGCTGAGCAACTCAAGGCACATCACAAAACACCATCACCGATTATTTACCTTTAAGTGTTATGTTCCCTACATCATATCGTATGTGCACACACACCTACAGTTTAATAATACAAGGTATGCACCATATATACAATTAGTGCGTACTGAAAATCCACTGATCCTGGATCAGAAAAAATAGAAAATAAATGTAGGACGGTGCGACCGCACTGTGCAGGAAGTCGTCCTGTTTAACCAAGCAGTAATTCTCTTTGGCTGACACACTCGCTCAATCCTGCCCTGATATATAACCGCATGAACTTGTGAGCAAACATGACACGTTTGCGTGAGTGGGTGTGTGTGTGTGTGTGAGAGAGAGAGAAAGAGAGAGAGAGAGAGGGAGTGTGTGTTTGTTTCATAGTTCCACAAAGATAAAATATAATGCTAAACATTTCCTGTCACTTATTTATTTATTTATTTATTTATTCATATAAGTGCTTGTCTGTACAGCAAGATTATGCCACCATGATGACATTACACTATTGTGTTTTTTTTTTTTTGGTAATGTAAAAGGGAAAAAGAAACTGGAATTGGTGTTGTGTATTTGTGTATGAGGGAGGGGGATAGAGAGAATGAGACGGAGAGAGAGAAAGAGAAAGACTCACGAAGGACAGACGACAGGTTTTTTGCCTTTCTTGCCTTTCTTGGGTTTGCTGTCTTCTTTCGCAGCACCCTCAGCGGAAAACTGAACCAGCAGCAGCAGCAAGAACAACGACCTCAAATCCATGACTGAACACCTGCATCTCACACAGAAACACACACACACACACACACACAGAAACACACACCAGCCCAAACACCAGTGTTCACCAGTTATCCTACAGACGTTTATTGATCTGAAGTCTGGCAGCATCTTCACATTAACTCCGCGCCCCTGCTGAATTAGCACCTACCGCGCTAAGTTATATAACTGCGTATGTTGTGATCTGACTAGGCGGCTCATTAATCATGAAGCTTGTCATGTTTAGAATTATTCCCACGCAATTAGCTCACAGGAATTTACACACACATGAACATGCACACACCACAAGCATACCACAAACTGCAGGATATAATTCTATTTTATTTTGTATATGTATTCAGCTTTTACTTTAGCTAATAAATGTATGATAATTTTAACGTTTAAACAACAATTTCAAATGTTTATTTAATTTAAACAATTTCTACAACATTTTATATGCTTATATATAAAATTACCTAAAAAAAATGTATAATAAATGTTTAATCATTCTAATGCCTTAACATTGTTTACTGTCACTCACATCGTCACACTTTCACCATGTCAACTTTGAGAAATTGACCGTTCTAATATATTCCAGGTTTCGCTGTAATGAAATATTCAACGTTATATTCACATCACCTCTGAAAGGCTTTAATGTTAAGACTGATTGGTGTATATTGTTATTTTTAAAATGAAGTTCAGCATGTACTTTACCTAAAAAATGTATTTAATTATTTATACAACCTTGTATACAAGTTTATTTAAGGCATACTTTACTGGGGAAGTATAGTAATCGAAGAATGTATTTACAATTCTAAAATTCAACAGTATATGTTAATTCATAGATATAGATATATGGAAATTCCAGACATAAAGGTATGATTTTATTCAGGACTATAACCATTTGAATGCCTGAACGTTGTTTTAAGCCACTCAGATCCTTGCACTTGCCGATTTTCCAGCTTTCAACACATCAACTTTAAGAACTGACCATTCTGATATATTCCACTGTTTGTCAGGTTTCACTGTAATTAAATATTTGACATTATTCATGTCACCTGTGAGTGGTTTTAATGTTAAAACTGATTGGTGTGAACAAGTTCAATCACAATATTGCTCAAATAAACGCTTCAACATTACAGTAGGTGTAAATTCGCAATTTGGTAGGAATTCATTCAGTGTATTTATTCATCTGTGGACAAGTTATCAAATGTAATAAGAACAATCTTTAAAAGATTTAACATTTAACATGATTTATGTTGTGAAAAATGTGTGACGTGTAATTTTGTGACAATTTTGACAATTTTGTGACAAATGACAATTGTTAAAAGAGAAAATTGAATTGCCTTTAAATTGTTCATTTAACTTTTCCACTGAATAATGTACATGTATTTAAAACCAAAACAATTTATAAGCCTTGTGTGTGTTTGGGAATTTATATAAATAGAAGAAAGGTTTTGTCTGTATATTGGTCAGAACTCGCTCTTTCAATGATATCTTTACGTTTCATACATTGGAGGAACCGAAACCAGTCTCAAAAGTTTTTCTGTCTGTGTGTCTGTCTGTATGTCTGTCCAGCCAGATTTTGTCGCAGCATCACGCAAAACCGGCTGAACAGAATTTACTGAAACTTTTGCAGTACTTAGATATCTGCCTGAAGTTTAACCTGCACCATAAGTGAAGTCAAAATGTTGAGTAAAAGCGATGTTATGAACAGTTATGTGCTGGATTTAATAATGTACTTTAAAATAAGCTACTAATAAGCTACCTGCTCAATGTAAACAAACACCTGCACCAATAGATATTAATTAGAGAAGATAAACTGAATATATTTCATATCATATTTTCACCGCTGGAATAACAGTGCTAAGTTGGTTTGAGTTGCTTTAAGAAAAAAATCTTTTGTCTTTTGATTTCTCAGAAATTCTATTTCTCAGAAAAAGTACAACTTAGTGTAAACTGGGCGAAAGATATTCAAACTTATTTCTTTGTATTAGTAAGTTAGACAGAGAGTTCTGCCGTACAGTAAGACAGACAGACATGTACGTGGGCTTCAACCTGAAATAATAATAATAATAATCTCACTGATTACATTAAAGCTAGTCAGCTTTAACCTTTTAAGTATTTTTACAAACTCTTTTCCTGTCAATGACGGGTACTTCAGCTAGTTTAGGAGTGAATTTAAGTGTTCATTACACATTAAAAAAGCAGGCGTGTGCATGGAAGGGTGATGAAGTTAGCCGTTAGCTTCAGACTCTGCAGTCTGACAGGAAATCGAGCTCGAGATGAGGCGGCGCGTGGATGTTCTTGGGCGCGTGCGGTGCAGAGATAAAATACACGCGCGCAATAAATAAATGCGCGGGCGCACGCACGCGCGCGCGCACAGATCCGAGTTTAAGTTGGACTTGGTGAAGTTGCAGTGTCATGCGCATTAAACACTCCTGCCCTTGAAATGAAAAGCCTGACCGGCTGCGTCCCAAACCGCAGAGTAATCATACTGTACTCGTTAATGAATACATGGCAATATTACCTCGCGTGCACATGCATAATCTGCTAAACACTGTGCATGTCTGCAGTTAGTGTCCGTGTGTATGTGTGTGTGTGGTGCATATGCGGGTCTGCTGGGACGGAGCTCAGCTCTTACCTCATGAGGTCCGGACAAGAAATCTACTTCTAATGTATACACTGTATAAATAATCCTCGCTCAGTCACTGTCATAGTGCATCTCTGTCCCGTCTCAGCTCGTGTGCATGCGTGTGTGGGTCTGAGGGATAGATAGATAGATAGATAGATAGATAGTGTGTATGCGTGCAAGAGAGAAAGAGAGAGAGAGAGAGAGAGAAAGGAACGGGACGTATGGTATTCCGCGTGCACGACACTGCCGCGCGCGCACTCTGATATACTGTACAGTGCCATGTCCAAAAATATCAATGCATGCATTAAATAGAGTACTGAATTATTCAGCACATTCATTTGTATATATAAAATACAATATAAATTGTTGTCCTCAGTGAGGTGGATGTGAGGACACCTGGTCCGGTCAGGTGAGTTTAGGACAGGTCTCTATGAGGATTTTCCCATAGTTTACATTAACAGCATGCAACAGACGCCCTTATTCAGAGCGACTTTTTTTTTTTTTTTTTTTTAGCTCATTACATATCTAAGCACTTGAGGTTAAGGGCCTTGCTTAAGGGCCCAACAGTGGCAACTTGGTGTAAAACTAACACAGTGTTTCATTAAAAGAACATCATACCCACAGTCAAACTGCTGTAGCGGTGGTGGTGCAATGGCCTGGCCAATGTCTGGAATGATTAAGAAGCTGTAGCATGATCTTAAACAAGCTGTTCGTGATCAGAAACCCTCGGCTGAATTAAAAACGATTCTGCAAAGAAGACCAAAATCCCTCCACACTGATGATAAAGAGGATAAAAGACGACTGTTTGTGACCATAAATGCTAATAGGAACGAATTGTCATGTCTCCCTGGATTTAGTTACAGGACGCAAATGCAGGCTTGGTGAAACACAGAGTCTTTATTTTCTTTTATGTTCTTTTGTCTCTCTTCTTAGTGAGAAATGTAAAAGAAACAAA
>JAQQZS010000013.1:3334991-3346277 GCA_030068045.1 Platyallabes tihoni | reverse complement strand
ATAATATGGTGTTGAGGTAGTGAAAAACTGTAAACATTTCTTAACACAGCAGCAAGAATTGAGGAATTAGTGCAAAACGTATTCCAGTAATGATTATTATTACCATCAACATAACTGACACAAATTAACAATACTTTCACACAAATCATCACTACTGACACACGACTTATTAACACTACTGACGCACAATTCAACACTGCTGACACACAACTCACCAACACTACTGACACAGAACTCTCACCGACACTACTGACACACAAATCATTAACACTACTGACACACAACCCATCAACACTGCTGACACAAGACTCATCAAGACCACTGACAAAAAACTCACCAACACTACTGACACACAACTTATTAACACTACTGACACACAACTCACCAACACTACTGACACACAAATCATTAACACTGCTGACAGAAAACTCATACACTACTGACACACGACTCACCAACACTACTCACACACGACTCAACAACACTACTGACACACGACTCATCAATACTACTGACACACAACCCATTAACACTACTGACACACAAATCACTACTGACACATAAATCAACACCACGGACACATACAAAGCGCCACCAATGACACACACACCATCAACATAACTGACACAAATTAACAATACTTTCACACAAATCATCACTACTGACACACGACATATTACCACTACTGACACACAATTCATCAACACTGCTGACACAGAACTCATTAACACTACTGACACAAATCATTAACACTACTGACACACAACTCACCAACACTACTGACACACAACTCTCACCGACACTACTGACACACAACCCATCAACACTGCTGACACAAGACTCATCAAGACCACTGACACAAAACTCACCAACACTACTGACACACAACTTATTAACACTACTGACACACAACTCACCAACACTACTGACATACAACTCATTAACACTACTGACAGAAAACTCATACACTACTGACACACAATTCAACACTACTGAAACACAACTCTCACCAACACTACTGACACAAATCATTAACACTACTGACACACAACCCATCAACACTACTGACACAAGACTCACCAACACTACTGACACAAGACTCACCAACACTACTGACACACAACTCACCAACACTACTGACACACGACTCAACAACACTACTGACACACAACTTATTAACACTATTGACACACAACTCATCAACACTACTGACACACAAATCATTAACACTACTGACAAAACTCACCAACACTACCGACACACAACTCATCAACACTACTGACACACACTTCATCAACACTACTGACACATGACTCATCAACACCACACACATACAAAGCAACACCAATGACACACACACCATCAACATAACTGATGCAAATTAACAATACTTTCACACAAATCATCAATACTGACACACGACATATTACCACTACTGACACACAATTCATCAACACTGCTGACACACAACTCACCAACACTATTGACACACAACCCATCAACACTACTGACACACAACCCATCCACACTACTTACACACAAATCACTACTGACACATAAATCAACACCACGGACACAACTCATCAACACTACTGACATACAAAGCAACACCAATGACACACACACCATCAACATAACTGACACAAATTAACAATACTTTCACACAAATCATCACTACTGACACACAACTTATTAACGCTACTAACACAACTTATTAACACTACTGACACACAACTCATCAACACTACTGACAAACAACTCAGAAAGAATACTGACACACAAATCTACTAACACAACACATAAACACTGACACACACAATTCATCACTACTGACACATAAATCAACACTACAGACAAACAACTCATCAACACTACAAACAAATAACTTATCAACACAACTGACACACAAAACATCAGCAACACGGACACACAACTCAACTCTACTGACAAACAAATGATCATTTCTACTGTCACGCAAACCATTGTTAACAAGGGACAGCACTACTGACACCCAACTCATCAACACTACTAACACACAAACCATCATTACCAAGGGCCAACATCACTGACATACAACTCAACACTACTTACACTTTTCTTTTCTTTTATCTTAATTATGTTTGTTATTATGTTTATTATATATTTTTTTCTTTATTATGAATACACAGACAGAGAGGGAGAGAGAGAGAGAGAGAGAGAGAAGCAGAGAGAGAGAGAGAGAGAGAGAGAAAGGAAGCTGTACCTCTACGTCTACAGCGCCATTCAGTTAGCTAATCCCATGGCAGCAGCATTGAACACAGGCCAAGAGCTCAGTAAATGTCCTCACCAAACACCAGAAAGAAGAAGGATTGCCCTACTGACCTGCCTTCGGCACGACTACCAGCAACAGGCAATTCAGACCAATATCCCAGAATGGCCTTCTCTCCCTGTCTCCTACACACGCCCTTGTATGTATTGCGATATTGTCTGCAGCCTACAATACCATCTGACAGCTCACATGAGGTTGGCCAGACTGGTTTGGGCTTTGCTGGCAATTCAACCAGGGTGAGCGTCTCAGTGCACACAACATCCCAAACCTGAGCTGGTCGGGACAGGAGACCATATCAGGCTGCAGCTCCTGAGACAGACAAGATGCGACCTAAAGACCGTACCAGATCTCCTCCCCTCACAATGCTGGGCAAGAGGAGAGAGGATATAAGAAGCTATAGCTATTAAATATACGTTATTACATACAATCATTTGCTGAGATGAGAAAAAAATTCGGAAATATTAATAAAATGTGTGTTATGAACAGTGTGAGTATTATGAATCTTTTGTTAGACCTAATATGGAGATGTTGAAGTGTGTGTGGCGTCAGCCGCACGTCCCTGGGACAAAGGACAAAGTCAAATTAAGGAAGAATGGGTTTCTATATTTAAAAGATGGAGAGAGTCACTTTCTGTGCTACCTAATGTGCACTGTGAACAGATGTTTGTATCGATGAATCCTATTGGAAAAAGTTTACCCTGTGTGATCTCCCCAGGGTTGGAGGAGATGGCCAAATCATTTTCATATTTAGTCTTCGGTACTGTTATTGATCTGTATTTGATATAGGTTTATAATAACACACAGCACATTAACATTATTGCCACATAGCTAAACAATACTGGCACAGAAACCATCAACAATATAAACATGCAACTAATCTGACACAACCCAACACTACTGACACAAATCAACACCACTGACAGACAACTCAACACTACTGACATACAAATTGTCAGAACTACTGACACCCAAACTATCATTACAAACAACATCTGACAAAAATCCAAACTGTATTGTATAAGTATACATGCTAGTAATAAAACAACTGTCTGTTGAAGTTAGTGTAATTATTTTAATATTCTATTTTCATGGATTCTTTCGTGATGGAGGTGCGCCTTTTCTCAATCTTTTTCTCACCCCCCTTCCTCACTCTTAGGAGCTCACCTGGTAGGTGGCCTCCCCTTCAGCAGATCTGTGAAGGGATAGGGCTGCTAAATCTGGCACTGCTGGCAGGAGATAATCACCTAAGCACCACGGGCTTGCTCCGTGCTTTAAAAGATAGTCAGGAAGTCAGGAAAGAAAGTCAGAAAACATGCGGACGTTAACAGGTATAGTGGCATGTGATGGGGCAATGCCATGCGCTCTAGGGACTTTAAAGCTGCGCGGACTGTACACTGGGGTTTAATTGCATGCAGAGGGACAGCCATTAAAGGACTGCACGACTGCAAGGCATTTAAGCAAACCTGAAAATGCATGGGCAGCTCATGCAGTCCTTTAGTGGCTGTCTCTCAGAAAAGGCAACTGCCTTGATGTTAAGGCCCCCTTCCCTAGTAAGGATTGCTGCCACAGCCGCCACAGAGCAACGGCCAAATTGGCTTTTGTCATGTTTGACTCCTGCCTGTGGCTGACCAAAAGAGATCTGGGTTGGGCTGTCTGGTCCCGAACTGCAAGGCTGAGGAGCCTGCGAGAGCCGCTATCTATGTGAGTCCATTGGGACAGCAGCAAGGAGAGTGGCATGTAAAAGGGGACATGTCATACGCCCCAGGGACTCTAAATGTTTGCGGACTGTCAAGCTACCAAGCCAGCAAAAGGAAAAGGCAGCTATCTCGAATTTAAGGCCCCCTCCCCCAGTCAGGAGCGCCATCGAAGCCACTGGATAGTGAGGGCCACTCTGGCTGCATCGGGTTTGGCTCACACCTGTGGCCGCACCAATGGAGAACTGGACAGGGCCAGCTAGGTGCCACTGACGAGCCTGTGAGAGCTGCTGTTTACACGAGTCCACTTAGCCACTCTGCCGCCACCATGGCTTGCTAGTGTGTCTACATGGCAGCTGGGCACTGCTTCCGACTTGCACGTGCACATCCTCACTCTTCTCATTCCTCTCTTTTCTTCATCCCTCCCTTTCTTTCCCTATTTTTCAAATAAAACGACCCTTTTCACATAAGACCTCACCTTGTGTTTGTGTCTGTGGTGTGCCTCGAGTCAACAGTCTTACACTATATACATGTATCTATCTACTGTATGTGTGTGTGTGTGTGTCCAGATCAAGGAGAAGACCTGTGGCCATGGTCCGGATTTACAGGCCACACTGGGAAATGATCAGCAACTCCAAAACATCATCCGTAGCATTAAGGTTCTCCATAAACAACAATCCAGCATCAACAAATGCTGGACATCTAAAAGCATTTTTAGTCTCAGTACTGTATATTTTGCTGTCAGCAGCTGTCTTAAGTGAACTAAAAACCTTTGGTCTCGTCTACTCCCAGAAATCCATTCAGGTTGCGTTTGAGGCCGCCGATACGTACGCCCACACCTTCACACCATTCCACCTCTTCTATAAAGAGAACGAAAGCCTGGACCTGGACGCTCTTAAAGAGCAGGACCACGGTAGAGCGTCAGGAGCTTGATGAAGCATTGCATTTACAAGACAGTAAAGATGGCAGTTCTAACCTGTTCTAATGTGTGTGTGTTTGTGTGTGTGTATGACAGATTTGACATTTTTTGGTGAAAGTCTGAGGAAGTATCATACCCAGCATAAGGAAGCTCTGGGCATTCAGCTGAAGAGACATCTGGGAATCCTGTCAGTGGACACCGCTCAACTGAAGAACAAGCTAACACCATCTCCACTGCGATGCCTAGAGGTCACACAAACACACGAACCATTTTTAAAATCTTTTGCTCAATCTTAGTTGTTAAAATGTATTAAGATTTGACTATTGTATAGTGTTCACATACTAACATACCTAAATTGCAGTAAATATCTGTTATTCCTAAGGTATATTTTAACAATAATGGTCTTGGTGAGTCCGCTGTTTTTGCATTTTCATATTGTGTGACTCTACAGGCCATTAATTTCCTGCTGCCGGTGTTGGCTAAGAAAAATATGGTCGCAGTCATCAACGAAATGCAAGACGCCTCCTTTAAACTGGAGCTCATCCCCACAGCTACAGTAGAGTACGTTAACTCCCTCACCTTCCTGGAGGAGATCCAGGAGCGGGTAAGAGTTGCACATTATTGTTTGTGTAATCCTACATTGCCTCCTTATTGGGATGAGGCTTGTTATTTAAATCTATCATCTACTAATATGTGATGGAATTAATTGCTTTCACTCTATTTCTTTGCATGTCAGACTGGATCCCTGGATCAGGAGGCGGAGACAGTATGCGAGATGTATAAGTTGATTGAAAGTTACTCTGTGCCCACTCCAGCAGAAGACCTCGCTTTTTTCGGAACACTCCAGCCGTCCAGGTCGGCCATGAATAATGCCATCGACAAGGCACTAGGAGAGAGAGATGACAACTTGGCCAAGTTCTGCCAACACCTGCAGGACAACATCAAGGAGCTCAATGATGAGATGAAGAGAATCAAACAACAAGCAGAGGTAATAACTTAGAGCACACACACACATTTATTTTAGTCATTTTGTTCCGCTCTCTCTCTTTTTTGGGGGGATTTCCAGAACCGGATACTTATGGATATTAATGCGAATCGGGATGAGGTTCGTACGGTGTTGCGAGAGATCCAGGACTCCATAGATAAGCTGCAACAACAAGCCTTCATCTATAAATCCTACCAGAAGAACTTCAAGGTCAGAAGTTTAAGGGCACTTTGATACACTGGTGCACATCCTGTTTTTTATTTGCTTGTGAGCCGTTTCTGCACACGTTTTAATTTCTGTGTGTGTGTTCGGTCGGATAGGTGGAGGTGACTAAATATGACTCTCTGGAGGAGCTGAGTGCTGATGTAAGGCTGAAACATTTGCTGTGGGATTCAATAGAGGAGTGGGATAAATTGCAGAACAGCTGGATGCAGGTATACGCAATCATGTACATGCATACATTGGGGGTTTGTAGCTAGACTTGTTTCTGGAACAAACATCACAGGCACTCAAAAAACGGCCACAAAAAAGTGTCCCTGAAATGCTGGCGGATCAGGGCAAGTGTGCTTGGAGTGGGTATACACTCCATAACTCCACTCCAGGGGATAATCCTGGTGGCAGGCCAGGATTACGCTGTATCCCCACTCCGGGACATGCAAGCATTGTGCAACTGGGACACAGAGCTTGCCAGGTGGTGTCTCACCTGGGCCGTGTTCCTGATCCTGGGTTTCGATGTCCAACAGGGTTACGTCCTGATCTGTGATTGTGGAAAACTGTCGAGAGAGTACGTCATGTTTTGTGTCCTTCCAACCAGGTCAGAAGGACGGTGTAAATTTTAATCTAGAAAAGAATAGTGACCATCTGGCTTGCCAAGAATTTAGTTATTTGGTCATCTTAAGATATTCCAAATTTTTATGGTCAGTTCAGTCAAGGAACGGGATATCGATCCCCTCAAGCCAGTGTCAGTGATGGCCATGGAGTTGTTTTGAAGAATGAAGTGTTTATAGAAGTTTTCAAACCCTAGGAAACTCTCTAGGTACTTTGGAACTGGCCATTCTGTTACAGCTTTCAGTTTAGCAGGATCCATATAGATCTTGGACGGTATGAAGGTGAAATCGAGAAAAGAGACTATGCAGCAGTGGAACTCACATTTTTCAGCTTTGACATAGAATTTGTTCTCTGGAATACCTGATGCACATGTACTTTAAAGTTAACTGGGGAATGGGAAAAAATGAAAAATAGGATCTAAGTGCCTGGCAGGAGGTTAATTGCACAGACATACGATGAAAGAAGGGAGACAGCATACTGTAACCATCTTGAGGTCGGCATAGTCAGGAGGCATAGCATAGAGGTCAGGGAAGAGTGAGGTAGAGTGAGCTCTATCCAAGGATTGTAGTGTTATTCCAATAAATCTGAAGGTTGTGATTCGTTAGCCAGGGTCATCCAAGAACTAAATGAGATGAGGACGTGAAAAACATGGGAGTGATTATAAGAGCAAAAAGTGGACGAATACTCAGAGATTGTTTTTGGGTACACCCCTTCAGCTGCCCTAGATTTACTGAAGGGCCTCTAGGTGAGAACTGGTCATGAGTTTGGCGTCTCTGCCTGATTTGTGAATCTGCTTGTCCTTCTATGTCCATAAGGCCACTTCATCAGGGAGCTTGTTGGTCCTTGACAAGGCCTGAGTGTCCCAGTGGGTAGCATCCGTCACGGTTTGAAAGTCAATAGCGTAGTCTTAAGCTGATCAGAGACCTTAACAAAGTTCCAGCAGATGTCTCGCAGACTCGCTGCATTAATGGGAGTGGTTGAATACCCTCCTCATCCCCTCTGTAAATGTCTTAAAATTGCCGCAAGGATCATTGATGTCCCACACAGCAGTTTCCCATTCACAAGTTCTCCCTGATAGGTATTATACTGTATAATAATGTATGCTACTGTAGGTAATCTGTAGGGAAGGTTGAGGATTGGAGCTCGAGCAGCAAGAAGCATTGTGACAGGAAAGAGTGGTTCATCATCATAAGTTTGAAGATTAGGAAGATGAAGGTCATGTTGGACGGGTGATGCTTTATGGTGCTGAAGACTTTGCTGATGGGTGCTCAGTAGAGCTCCTTGCTGGGCTATGGACTCTCTGAGTTGGTCCAAGTCCGCCGAGTTTGTCATAGCCGGAGTATACTGTTGCAGGTGACACAGAAGAACTGAGGTGAACCCAATAGCAGACTCTGAGAAGTTTTTAGAGAATTTATTTGAACAGTGGCAGAAAAAACACTCTTAAGCTCTGAGCAGAGAAGAACTGTAGCAAGTCTATGTGTTTTGGTTCCTCCTTTGTGAATAGGGAAGGTCCTATGATGGCAGATTGATGATGTAGATGGAATCCCCATGGACCAGGAAGGAGTAAGTAAAAATGGCAGCAAAGCACAGAGATCAGCCAGAGACAGTGAGCACTTTCCCAAAACCTAAGTTCAGTTCAAACTTTTAGCGTTCGTTTTAAAGCCATGGAGTGATTACCTGATTGAGCTGAGGTGCGCAGAGCACAGAGCATAGAGGGGAATTCTTTAGCTGAGTTTCAACCTGGATATGCTCGGTTGATCTGACTGGCTCATGACATGGGTCTTTTTTTTTGTAGACTCTATAAATTTTAAAATCATCGCGCACATGTTGATGTTGTGTAAATCTTTTCTCCTTTTCACGTTATTCTACGTAATATCAGATAATCCAGAGATGTGCATGGATTTGTGTCTGTTGCAGAGTAAATTTAACGACCTTGACCCGGAGCTTTTGAGTGCAGAAGTAACCAAGTATGGCAAATACGTGAACCAGTTGGAGAAAGGGCTTCCTCCCAATAGTGTCGTGCCTCACCTTAAAACTAGTGTGGATACCATGAGGGAAAAGGTAGGAAGCAACTAACACTTTGGATCCAGTTAATTTTTTTTTTTTTTTTTTTACAGATCGACGCATTCATTGGTGTTTTTTGACATATTCGTATCATTATGTTTGTTTTGTTTGTGTAGCTACCAGTGATCACTGACTTGCGTAATCCATGTCTAAAAGAACGGCACTGGAGCATATTGGAGAGCATCGTGGGTGACAACCTGCTGAAGAAGCCATTCACTGTTAATGACTTGCAAGAACTCAATGTCTTCAGCTATGCTGCAGAGATCCAAGAGGTCAGAGACACATGAGGGGGATAGTTGGATGATGGATACAGTAAATGGATGGATGAATGAATACATGAGATGTTTAAGAGGATTTTCTTTAGAAGGATTTCCTTTTAGAGGATGTTGTAAAATGTGAAAGACTTCTTCTTCTATCGCATCTCTCAGATTTCAGGCCAGTCGTCCGGAGAGGCAGCGCTGGAGACAATGGTCAAAAAGGTCAGAGGCTAAGAACATTAGCATGTCCACACTTCTTTGTGTCACACGTTTGGGCAGATTTATACAGTAAATATGTTGCTACTAGGTGGAGGACATGTGGAAGACCACAGAGTTTGTCGTGCTGTTACATCGCGGCTACAAAGACGTGTTTATTCTCGGAGGCACCGATGAGATCCAGGTACAGAAAGAAATGGTTTGCTGACACGGATGTAGAATGGTATTTTATACCGGTCTAGTAAACATGCTTTGTGTGTGTTTGTATGCAGGCGATGTTGGACGACAGCTCCATCAATATGGCCACCGTGGCGTCTTCACGTTATGTGGGTCCCATAAAGGCCAAAGTGGATGAGTGGCAGCGCCAGCTCTCCCTGTTCACCCAGACCCTGGTAATAATCAAACTCACTGTGCCAGTCCTGTTGCACTGTGTATAATTTCCATGTAATTAATATTTCTTTGGTCACTGTGTGTGTGTGGAGGATGAGTGGTTGACGTGTCAGAGGAACTGGCTTTATCTGGAGAGCATCTTCACTGCCCCTGATATCCAGAGGCAGCTTCCTGCTGAGGCCAAGATGTTCCTGCAAGTGGACAAATCCTGGAAAGAAGTCATGAGGAAGGTTAATGCCTTTCCTAATGCGCTGCGTGCTGCTACTGCTCCAGGTCAGACTCCATTGATTATTACCTGTGATCAATCACATCTGTAAATAACAATGAGATATTGCATATAGAACCAGCGATCTACAGTTTAATAATGTATGTATAAAGGTTGCTTTTGCTGTACGTCCTCCCTCGGGATGAATTCTCGATGCACAATGCTATGAATTTTGAAAAAGACATTGAGCATGCACTTGGCCAAGCTGCGGACCTACAGTACCTCCCCATTTTTGGAGGTGTTGGACTCTTCCACTGTGAAGACTGTTGCTTTGTCTGAGTGTCGTACCCCTACACAAGTTTTGTCACCGGTATTGATCCTCAACATGAAGGACGGGTCGTCCACGGCACGCTGATGCAGAGTTCTTGGCAGACTTTGGAAACGGAATGTTCTTTCTGCTTCTGGGTCATCAGTTTGGGGACGAACTTGGCAGCATGTTCAAATCACACATGAGGATAGTCTGTACTGTTCCGTAAGGCACACCGACAACGGAAGCAATGATGATCGTTGCAGCATTGTCGTAAACTTACCAAATCATGTCAAATGTCTCTGTGGTAGATTTGCCCAGTTTCATGCAGAATTTCACATTCGATCTTCGTTTTAACTTGCTGTCCATGATGAAATAACAGACGTCTTAATGTGGTAAGAATAACACCAGTTGCACAGCTCCTAATGAACACAAGATGATGTCTTTTGGCACACTGACTTATGAAGGTCGGTGCTCCCTGTTACTGTGCGTGCAGCTCTGTGCTGCCATCTGTTGGCATTTTACAAAACTAGTCTCAAACTTTTTGATATTGGTGATTGATATAGGTGATTGATCAATCAATAAGACATTCATAACAGCCATAGAAGGCCATTTTTTATTAATGCAGCATAACCAGACTCAGATACTGTATGTGATTTAGACTCTTTCTCAGATGTGACTGAAATGAACCATAACAATCGTTCCCATAATGACATCCCATAATATATTCCAGGACTTCTGGAGATCTTCAAGAACAATAACGCTCTACTGGACCAGATTCAGAAATGTCTGGAGGCCTACCTAGAGTCTAAGAGAGTTGTTTTCCCCAGGTGTGTAAAGTCTTGACAGACAAACACCACTACATTTTATGGCCATGCTTTTTACTTACATATATATATGTGTGTGTATTTGTATGTGTGCCCACATGCATCAGGTTCTACTTCCTGTCCAATGACGAGCTGCTGGAGATCCTGGCGCAGACACGCAACCCTCAGGCCGTGCAGCCGCACCTCAGGAAGTGCTTCGACGCCATCTCTCGGCTCGAGTTCGCCTTGCTGTCGTCCGACGTTCCTGGCGAGGCTGAGAAACTGTACAGCAACGACATCCTGGCCAT
>JAQQZS010000013.1:3224285-3234285 GCA_030068045.1 Platyallabes tihoni | reverse complement strand
TAGCCATAATAGAAATTAAAGCCTCAAGAGTAGATTACAAGAACAGGGAAGCACAGCTCCTCTCTGAAAAAGTGATGAACGTCACATTCAGACAGGATGTGGCTGAATTTGTGTCATCAGAAGAAGAAAACTTTTGACCCAAATGTGAATTAGGGATTAATGTTAGATTATTAAAGACTGCTCTTAAAATTATATCATAATGTATATACAGTACTTAATAATCAGTGTTGAGGCAGTTACTTTAAAAAAGTAATTAATACTTTAAAATTGTACTTTGATTACTGATTATTACATGTAAAAAGTAATCAGATTAGTAATTACATTACTTTCGAGTTACTTTGAAAACATCTTTCACGGAATGCGCCTCAACCTGTTGTCACTCCTCGCTTACTCCGTAGACTCCCTATATGGACATCCACCACTTTCTAGGCCGCCAGGTCCAATAATTAATGTTAATGAATCTCAGGCTTTCTCCGCGTTAAAAATCCTTAGCTTTTTTCCCCTTCCTTCCTCCTTTAACCCTTCTCCTTCACTGTTTTTTTTCTAAATAAAAAAGGTTGTGTCTATGTGTTGGTGTAGTGGTTAGCACTGTCGCCTTGCACCGCCAGGGTCTAGGTTCGATTCCTGGCCAGGCTCGTTTCCCGTCCCTGTGTGCATGGAGTTTGCATGTTCCCCCCGTGCTTGGTGGGTTTCCTTCGGGTACTCTGGTTGGCTCCCACAGTCCAAAGATAAACAGGTTAGGCTAATTGGCGTTCCCAAATTGCCCGTAGTGCATGAATGAGTATGTGTGTGTGCCCTGCGATGGATTGGCACCCTGCCTCGTGCCTTAAGATTTTTGGGATAGGCTCCAGGTCTCTGCGACCCTGAATACAGGATAAAGCGGTATAGAAGATGAGTGAGTGAGTGAGTGTTTGTCTGTGGTGCCGCCTATGCAAAAAGAGTGAACCCTTTACAAAATCAAAAAGCTCTTTGACATAATAATGTGTTATACCCAACTCTGTTTATGCTTGGTAAGGAGTAAGAGGTTGGAACTGGTGAGGCCCTCTGGCGCTTGAGCAAGCATTGGAATGATCCCTAAGACTTCCCACCAGAGCCATAAGGATTTTTTGTTTTGTTTTCTTTGCCTTTTGTACCTTTCATGGGGTTGCCACATCGGATCATTCAAAACTCAAGTTATTAGCACAGGTTTTATGCCCATCCTGCCGAAACCCACCTATTTCTCAAGACTGGCACTGAGGATACCCCCAAGGGCTTGATATTATACTGTGTTTGGGCATAAAGTAAAGAGCCTTGCCCATGGGCCCAACAGAGGCTCAAGCCACCACTGCCCTAGAGCCACAAGCAAATCAACATTTGATCATTTAATTTTTGGTAGTGGAATGCTGCAAAGAGACATGTAAGGAGCACCACATCTACTTAAGTCATACTGCCACCGCCTGTTCAATTAGATGTAGTGCAAATACAACCTATTTAAACATAAAATCAAAACCATGGCACCCTGTCTTTCATGACTGAACCCCAAATGACTCCATGGTGATAGGAAGTTGGTGTAACGTTGTAGAGACCTTCGTTTGAATATCAAATAGGTAAAATAGGCCTTCCAATTTATGTATAAGAAAGATATTAATGGCTGTAAGGTTTTATAATATTGTAAGACAGTGTAATCTAATAAGAAGATTCCTGTGCCTTGAGAATAGACCTCTCACTGTGCTTCCTCATGCCTTCTGTGGTAACACCTTGTATATCCTGTATCCAGACGAGGATGCATCCAAATGGCTCCAAACTCTTCTTCTCTTAGCTTAAAACTTAGCTCGGACACATTTCTACATTTTAGACTTAACAATGGCCTAATCAGTGAAGCAGTAAAACATGTCTATATATTAAACAATTGCAATTAATGTCTTGTACATCTGTTCCAAATTTGTTAGGAATATATGAATAAAGACAGAATGAGCTCACCAAGTTAAAGTCGTAGAACTGTAGGCAATTGAATACAAAATCTTATTTTCTTGGTTTCAGGAACTGAGGTGAACCAACCACAATGATGTGTGCTGAGATCAGTAGTATAAAATATTAGGATCCAGTACTTTTATATACTTTATACTATTTGTGAAATTTCTTCATTTGTTTATTACTTTACTATTTGGAACATGCTCATCCTTATAAACGTTGTTGACAATAAATAAAATTATCAAATATAAATATGAATAAAATAAAAATGATCATACGTTGTATTTATTTTTAGCCAGTCATGTCACATGTCAGCTTCATGTTTCATGACTCATTTTCGACTAAGTTTTAGCTTCTTCATTTACTTGTTTCTTGTTGTTTAACAGCGGTAGGGAATTCAGTAGGTTGCATTGCTGCCAACTGTAGGTTTCTCTCAGCCTCTTAAAGCTGATTGTCCAGTCCAGGATTAAAAAAAAAAAAAAAAAAAAAACTTTGTTCCCTGATCTTGTCTTGTTCTTTGTCTCACGCTCTTCATTTGCTTTTATCGGGCATGGCTAATTATTTTACTAACAAAATATAATACTTAGCCTAATTTTGTAAAGTTGCTAGTTAACAGCTAATTATTTTAATAACAAATAATAACACAGCTATTTTTTTATATAAAAATATATTACTTAGCCTAATGTTAGCTAACTTGCTAGTTGACGTGGCTAATTATTTTAATAACAAAATATAATAGTTAGCCTAGTGTGCGCTAACTTGTTAATTAACCTGACCATCTAATAAATCAAAATATAATACTTAGCCTAAGATTTGCTAACTTGCTTGTTGTCCTGGTTAATAATTTTTAAATACAAAAGGTTATACTTAGCCTGATTTGTGTGCTTACTTGTGAGTAAACCTGACTAATGTGTAAATACAAAGTATAGTTAATACTTGCTAGTTAACATGGCTAATTATTTTAATAACAAAATATAATACGTAGCTTATTGTTTCACCTAAGGCCAGTGATTTTAGTTCCACAATGTTATCTATCTTAGTGTTTGCTAACTTGATATCAAACCTGACTCAAACACAGTTGTTAGCCTAACGCTAGGTTATTTGATAGTAGTTTGTTTATATCTGACTGGCTACTAAGAGCCATGTTAATTTAACATGTTAGTTCAGCGATCATCAGCCCTTGATTAATTGATCATCAGCAGGTGTGCAGACTTCTATCTGTAGTTCAGAAGTTCTAATAATTAGTTTTGTATTTTGTCCACATGTATTTTATTTTTGGCTTCATTATTGTTAAATTAATAATGGCACGTTGATAAAAAAAAAAAGTTATATGTTGTTGTTCATCTAAGGTTGTATTTGCCTAATAGCAAGACCTGTTGCATTTTTACACAAAAAAAAGTAAAAGAGGGGCACTAACTTTTACACATGACTGTACTGTAATGCTTGGTATGATCTTTCTGATTCTTTTAAATGAATTAACATCGATGTTACTATAAAGAGGTACCTCAACAGGATTTCAAGAAGAGGAAAGGTTGCTTGGATCGGTTTGAGTGGCCGAGAAAAGAAGGGCAAGTGGAAGTGGGTGGATGGTAAACCACTGACCACTATGTAAGAACTCAGTGAACTGCTGATCTGTTTATGATTTGTTTTAATCAGAAACTCTATTTGTGCCTGTACGCATGTTGAGAGCACTGTGTTGAGAGTGGTATCAGTCCAGAAGATTTTCTTGACTTGAACAAACGGAATGATAAAATTCATCCATCCATAATTTTTGGATCTGTGATAAAACAATTTCTATTTGATTTTTTGTAAAAGGAAAAGATTTTAGATGGTAGCTCACAAACACAATGGAAATATGTAATTTGTACAGTAGCTGATTGATCATTGCTAATTCTTTAGGTGTGTATATTACTATCTTGATCTTAATACATATTTTCATGAGCTCTGTAATGACGTTTTATTTTCTGTAATTCACATCCAACACTGCTGTATGTTTCACTGTACTCATAAACAAATGCATTATATCTCTAATTAATTTGTTGATGTGAAGTTAATGATAGAACTCACTTTATTTAAAGCCTCAAGAGGAGATTACAAGGACAGTGAAGCAAGTCATACCTTCACTCCTTATACTGTATCTTATCATAGAAACCTGGTTGACCTGGTAGAAGTTACCATTACATTGCAACAATTATTATAAGAAAGTGGTTTATCTTAAAACTAAAAAACTGATAAGTGGCACATTCAGAGAGCGTGGTTGAATCTTGTAATGCCTTGGGGAGACCCACACTCCCCCCCCCCCTTTTTTTTTTAATTAGACCAGCTCACATGCCTGGTTTGTGTCTACAGTATGTGTGTCTGTGTGTTGCTCTGTGATTGTGATCTGAGATCGTGCTAGATAAAATGATGTAACGAACAGGGGGAAAAAACGTCTATTCTGCAGATTTGTGATCAGTTCTCTTAACGTTTTTTCACCTTAAAAGAAACCAGGATTTAAATACAAGCTTGTCTATAATCATGACCCGGATGTGAATCATGTGAAACTTTTAGTTCATTATGTTATTATGCACTCACTCACTCACTCACTCACTCACTCACTCATCGTCTATACCACTATATCTTGTATACAGGGTCATGGACTGAGGTGGGTAGAGTAGCCGAAAAATGTACTCAAGTAAGAGTAGCTGTACTTCAAAATAATATTACTCAAGTAGAAGTAAATTGTAGTCATCCAGAATATTACTCAAGTAAGAGTAAAAAAGTGGAAAAGATACTCAAGTACTGAGTAACTGTTTTATCGTAATGTCCGATTTATTTATTTATTTTTATTATAGTAATTATATTTTTATATGCTAAAGTGTCTGTTTTGGCAGACAGAGAAGACACTGCAGTATGAACCTGTTCTTTTTCTACTGTGTGTAAGTGAAACATGCTTTGTATATGAGGCCCGAGGTGTTCATCTTCTTCTGTTACTAATGTTGCTAATTTTATGTTTTTATTCGCTGTCTACCGATGAAGATTTTTTTTCCCGCTATGCCACCGGTTTATGTGTGGTTATGTGACTACATGTGGTTATTGTTACTTCGGCTGATTGGTCAAATGGAGTCATGTGATTATTGTTGCCTTCGCAAGGCACACACACAACACTTATTTACACACTACGGGCAATATGGGAACGCCAATTACTCTAACCTGCCTGTTTTTGGATTGTGAGAGGAAACCAGTGTACCTGGAGCAAACCCACCCAGAATCCATGGGGAGAACATGCAAACTCCACACACACAGACCCCGAGGTGGGAATTGAACCCGGACCCTGGAGGCGCGAGACGACGGTGCTTCATTATGTATTCCTGATATAAATCATTATAGCAGAAAAAAAATGCATGACATCATGTCTGGAAAAAAAAAAAATTCTAGGACAAAATACAAATCTTGTCAATGTTGAAGTGTACAGCAGCGTTTATGCCTCTGCAGTTACACATCATGGCTGCTGAAAAATAAGAGCTCATTTTGCTGTTTGTCACAGAATTTTATCTAACACAATCTCTCACCAGTCACACATGAGCGGTGTACGTGTGGTGCACACACACACACACATTCCATATCTGATCTGTAATGTCATTCGTGGTATTTAGAGAGCAGCTTTTCACTTTTGATCCCACAGTATTAGTGAGACTCTTTAATGAAATAAAGAGTTTATATATAGAACCAGGAGCAAATTAAAATTGCAGTATGTGACTTTTTTAATACTGTATATATAATATTTTTTTATTTGTATTTTTTTTGTATAAATGTCACACAAAATGTCACATTTTAACGTAGTGTTAAATATTCTTCTTATCCAGACTTAGACATCAGTGCAGAGACATTGCAGACATTGACTTTTTTTTTCTTTTGGCCAATCAGAGAAGACTTTTTGGTTATCAAAGAGCAACTTTTAAAATTTTTATTTTTTATTTCAATGAATCTGATTTGATCTGAGATAATTTTTACCCTTAAACTAAATATTTCCCTTTACTGTATATTCATATAAACCTGCAAAACTATTCCTATTTCCTCCTTGTCTGCTCTTCTTCGCCGCACTATGATCTAGAACCACCCCCTGATCTTCAAAGACCATCAGAGAACTGATGAACCCGAGTTCAGATGTGCAGAACAAGCAGCTTTCTTTTCTTTTTTTCAAAATTTTACTCTTTGCCGGCACAAAATCTTACACAATCTCCAACCAATTATAGTGCAACATGTCTCTCTCTCTCTCTCTCTCTCTCTCTCTCACTCTTTTATACAGACGCACATCCAGGCTCCTGTGCGAGTCAGACTGCTAAAAAATCTCCCGACTGATTCAGATTTCCCGATCGCTATGGCGTCAGATTTGGAAATTGATATTCGTAAAGAATGGCGTCAGTTCCAGAGGAAACAGAGAGTAGCCCAGTACAGAGGTATAAAAACATATCTATACTGTACTCTATATAGATACACGAAGAAAAATATAAACTTGTACGTTGTGAATCTTTTAGGAGCGTTCTGGATGACTGCGTTATGTCTCGGGGTGATGTGTATTCTTCAGGCGACTCTTAACATCGTCCTGAGACTTCACGGTAGGTTCAGATTTTAAGACAAAGTAGAACAATAGGTATTTTAATCAGAGAATGTGTGGCATTTTGTTCTGTTTGTTACTTTCAGTTGATTCTCAGGAAAAGAACGCTACGTGTTACAATCAGACTGTAGAGAGAGACGAGCTGCTGTCTCGTTATAACAGGAAGATTACGGAGACAGAGCAAAAAGAAGCTATAGTTCAGAAACTGAAAAAAGAATTAGAATCACTAAAGTTAACAAACAACAACATAAGGAATGAGATGGACATGTTACTGCAAGAGAAAGGCAAACTTCAAAACGAGCTGGATGCTTTTCGTGAGTGAACGTTTTAAAGCCTCTTCCATTTGAGACTAAAACAAACGATATGCTACAAGTAATATGTTCCGCTATGTGCTCAGATACTCAAGTACAGGCTGGATGGACAACATTCGGCTCCAGTAGTTACTACATCCCAGCAAGGAAGACCTGGACTGACAGCAGACAGGACTGCATCGATAAGGACGCCGACCTGGTGATCATAAACAGCAAAGAGGAACAGGTGACCTATGAGAAATTGTCTTACAACAGTGCTGTTAAATTCTTAAGTGATTTTCTATAAGAGCATCGTTGATGAAGGCAGAGCAGATTACAGGTTTTTATCCACAGGCGATTAGACTCCATGATGATTAGTGACCATGATGTGCCACTCTCCCGTTCATAGGACTGGTATCAGTTCACTCACACACTGCACACTGCACTTTAGTCTGGACTATAAGCATTACTTGCACTACATTTTATCTTGTTGCATATAGACTCTTGCAAATCAGAGTTCATTATTATTATTATTATTATTATTATTATGTTTACATTTTGTACTATTTTATAAAAAAAATTAAGGAATATTTTTCATTGTTTCTATTTTTTTTGCTGTTTCTATTTTTATTTTATAGATTATTTCTTTTGTTTCTTCTGTTATTTGCACAAAGTAGGAGCGGTTCAGGATACATTTCACTGCGTGTTGTACCTGTATAACTATGCATGTGACAAATAAAGAATCTTGAATCTTGAATCTTGAAAGGTTAATGGGGCTTCTGAACAGTTCAATGACAACCAACTGTGGCCAGGAGTTCCTGCAAGCAAAAAAAATGTGCCAATCATGTTCAGGAAGTTTTTTCGTTCCCTGAAAGCCAACATAGAGCAAATGAGGAGGAGCATCTTCTACGAGACAGTTCGCACTCTCAACCAGAACCTCCAGCGAAATGTGACACCAGGGAACAGAAACACTTACCTGAACACAATTGGCTAGCATTGCCACTTATTTTTTGGTCACAACACAGTTGGTTGTTATTAAACTCACGATCTCCTGATGACAGGGCAAATGCTTTTCTGTTGAACCGTTCAGGAGCCCCATAAACCTGTGATCTGGCCTACAGCTAGGACTATCATTAAAGCTGCTCTTATAAAAGCTCCTCAAAAGAGATGAGTCCATTTTTCAGATGGCTGAGGTCCTTCTACCTGCCATAATCCTGACCTTGGTCGAGTAGAGTTTACTATAGATTGAGTGCAGGTACATAAGGGAAGTTGGTCCACATGGTGCACTCAGGTGATCGCTCCACTCCATTTGGAGTTATCCGGTTGTTGCTTGGTGGTGTTCCCAAACCAGGCTGTGCTGCTTCCTGCCTGGAGCATTCTCATGATAGTGCAGGTACAAAACTTCCTTAGAAACATGGAGGGCAGTTTTAGCAGTATAAACATTGATGGACCTTCTTCACTAAGGTGTAAACGTGACAGAAACTGTGACTGTGTGATATGAAAACCAAGTTTTCAAAAACAGTCCAATCTCACAAGAGCTGTTAGGTTGAGAAGCATTGCAAAATCCTTTTTTTGTTTTTGCTGTATCATACATCAAGTTTCCAATAACCCTTACAACCACTCCTCTAAACTCACTGATGTTATCAGAATGGTTTCTTGAGTTCCTGAACTTCATTTGAACTAGAGCTTCCTGTTTGAGACTTTGTTAGAAATAGCAGTGACTTAGAAAGTGGCATGGTGCAATGTCCCGAATGCTTTATAAGACTGTGTCTTATTGCTTTAAAACAAAGTAAGGCATGCTAGTATGGTCTAATATCCTTTTGCACCTGGTGAAGTTTGGCAGTCTAGTGTTGATGGAGAGGCTCATGTAGTTCACGTACTGTAAGGCACTGTCTCTATCTGCCTGAGGTGGAATATAAACACCCCTGACTATGTCCAAGGTAGCCCCAGAAGCCCCAGGTTGGGTGTGTAGGAGACACATTCGACCTTCCCTTGACTTCCCCAACTCCATTGTTCTGTCCATATAGTATAAACCGAGGAGAACTCAACCAGGGTTCAGACATGTTTTGGTGAAGCAGAGGAATTTACGGTGTCAAATTTTATGTTAAATTTTTGTTAAATTTATGTTTAAATTTAACCCTGACCGCCATCTGGATTTTCTGATTGTTATTTACTATAATTTGTTTCTTGTTGAAACAAATTCTGTGCATCAACCCGGGAATTCTGCTTTTCCTTTTCTTTTGAAATAAAACTTTTTGGAAGGAGTCTCCAATGTTAACATTTTATTACAGTCAGCTATACATTTTAAGGTTCTAATTGTCCATCATTAAACAAAATGTTCTATTCTGCTTATTGTTGTTATGCTTACATTTTCGGTTGGTTCTGTTGGTAGTTATTGCTATTGTTAGTGTTATGATAGTAGGTGACTGCTATATAAAAGTTAATTTATGATTATTCATATAAATGTCACTATTTTTTATTTGTTTTATATCTGTTGTCTGTGTCTATGGGGCTTTTGGTTGGTCTTTATTATAATTCTTGTAGGTGTGAGCATAATGTCTTTGCGTTACAGGGACAATAAAAAATGTACATATTTTGTAATGTACATACATATTTCATGTGTGCGTTTTCATGTTATCTCGTGACAACAGGATTTCATCTATAAAAATTTGGGGAGCACTCCGGCTTGGATTGGTCTCACTGATGTAATCGACGAGGGCAGGTGGGAATGGGTGGATGGTACACGACTGACCACAATGTCAGCGTAAGAAATCACTAAACTGAACTCTACTCATGATGTAATTACTTACTTTTGAATGTCGTTGCTCTGAGAAACGAAACACAATTCTTTGATTCTCCTGTTCAGGTACTGGATGCATAAAGAACCCAGCATAAATCCAGGTAAAGATGACTGCATGATAGCTGTACCGCAGCCAGATGGTACACAACTCTGGGTTGAAAATTACTGTCGTAATGAGTTTGTTTGGATTTGTGAGAAAAAATAAAAGATTTTTTGTCTGTGAATTGAACCCAGCATGTTCCATTACACTTTCAAGATAAATTATCCTCTCAAATCATACTCACTTTAATTTATACATCATTTATAGAGTTTTTTCAAATCTACAAATATCTATGTTTAATGTAATGGAATATCTGTGAAGTT
>JAQQZS010000013.1:3037856-3057499 GCA_030068045.1 Platyallabes tihoni | reverse complement strand
TAGGCTCCAGGTCCCCGCGACCCTGAATAGAGGATAAAGCGGTATAGAAGATGAATGAATGAATGAATGAATGAATCATTTTCTATGAATTTACCGAATCAGCATCTGGTTTGATTTAAAGAGAGGTGGGTAGAGCAGCCAAAAATTTTACTCAAGTAAGAGTAGCTGTACTTCAAAACAATATTACTCAAGTAGAAGTAAAATGTAGTCATCTAAAATATTACTCAAGTAAGAGTAAAAATGTATTTTGTGAAAAGATACTCAAGTACTGAGTAACTGTTTCATTACTGTGACATTACTGTAACGTAATGTCTGATTTATTTATTTTTTGAGAAATTATGTAAGCAGCCAGAGAAAATGATAAAATATTGTACAAATTCTGACATTTCCAAAAAATAAAACTCAAATAATCAATAAAATAAATAAATAAAATCAATAAAACTAAATATGTTTACAAAATAGCAAATGAAGGAACAAGAAACACAAATTTCCTATCTCACTTTTTTCACAATATAAAGCTTTTGAAACAAATACCTACTGTACTGTAGGTAACATATATATGTATGAACAGTGCAAACTATTTCAGTGTAAGATATACCGTATATTCAGTTACCCTACAAATGCGCAGCAGATAAAAAATAACATTAGAACAAGAGGTCTGACTTTAACACAAACTGTGTCCAGCAGAACAAATGTTAGAAACGTAAATTTTTTTTTACCTCTAGCTTATTTGCTGATTATATATGTTAACATTGCAACATTAAATAAAACAGCTAAACTAACCACGACATGTTTCCTAAGAGCTTTTTTATACTGAAATGTCTGTCTGTTTTGGCAGACAGAGAAGTCACTGCATTATGAAGCTGTTCATTCACATTTTTATGTTTCCATTCGTTGTCTACCACAGCTGTAGATTTTTGGTTAGAAAAGTAACGGAGTCGAGTGTAGTCGAATGTAGTGGAGTAAGAGTTTCTTCTTCACAAATCTACTCAAGTAAAAGTAAAATGTATGGTGCAGTAAAACTACTCATAAAAGTAATTTTTTTTCAAAAACTTACTTAAGTAAATGTAACGGAGTGAACGTAACTCGTTACTACCCACCTCTGCATTTAAATATAGTGAATCAGTGGATCGTTTGACATGTGTTTAAGGAAACATTGAATCATTTGACTTGAATACAGTGCATTGTTCAAACATACAGATACTTCAGTTTATTACGGCTGAAATTAAATTCTTGAATCAGTGAATCATTCATTCATTTTATTGCCACATAACGTTGCTGAGTCTAGACCTGAGCAACTGGAGGAACCCCAGATCATAACACTGTCTCCAGAGGCTCGTACAGTGGGCGACACAGCTGTTTAGTGCCAATCCTGAGTTCTTTTCTCATCACATTGTGTGTATGGAAATGCTCTTACTATCACTTTTTAACATAGGTATGTTTTTTACTGTTGATTTTTTAACCATGCAACTTCATCAAGTGTTTAAGTGATCTCCATTCATGTTTTTTTTCCAATCACATTTCTTCCACAAAGTTTATGGTTCAGACCTATCCTTGATAAGTTTTGCATGTTGAATTGTTCTTAACCAAGTTCCAGTCATTTCAAATCATCTTAGTTGTTTTCTTTACTTGGCGAAACCCAGTAATTTGACCCTTTTAAAATGATTTTATTTATTTATTTAATTATTCATTTTGGCCAGGCATTGCAAATTATTACATTTAGTTGTATTTAGATATTAATACTAATAACTAATAACTAATAATAAATAATAACTAATAATAAGTCAATGTTTGAAAATGCTTTCATTAGTAGTTTTATTAATATTATATATTTTTTTATAACAAAGTAATCCATATATACAAGCTGTGACTCATAACAAAATGCAACAGAAAAAAATATTATTATTGATTAAAATTATTAATGTTAAACATTATTAATGTTAAAGTTTTCTTTAATTACTTTCCATTTCCAATCTTTTTTTTTAAATAATTTTAGATTTTTTTAAGTACATTTTTGTTTTCCTGCTTGTTTCATTTACTCCCTGCAATTTGCACTTTACGCAATCTCGTTAGGTAACTTTATCTTTTTTTATTGTTGTAGCTAAATATTGTAGCTAAAACTCATCCATTCATACATCCACTTGGTATTTCACAAAAAAAATGCAGGAATAAATATGACTGCAGAGAAACTGTACAAGCAAAATGCATGAATTTGTGAACTTAAAAAAATTACCTTTATTCCGATGAACCAATAAAATTATGTCAAATATTTACAAATAATTACTTTTTCATTTCACATTACAGGTACATAAATCGATAATGCACAAACAAACACTCACTCGTCTGCACGTACACTTAGTAGCCTATTTAACCCTGGACTGATTTCAGGGCTCAGGATGAATGCCAGATAATTCAAATCGACAATTCGAACATAAAATAACCCTGAATCTTCGAATAATTAGAATAATCATAACATTAGCAATACCAAACTTAATTCAAACAAACAAACAAACTAACAAACAAACAAAAAAACGTACAATCAGTAACAATTATTTCCAGTTCATGGCCTGACTTAGAAACATAAAGAAACATAAAAACTTAGAAACATAAAGAATTAAAAACAAAACACGTGATATGGTATCTTTGGCAAATTTTGTACCGCAGTAAATACATTCAAATATTAAGACGACACACAGCACGCAGAGGGGGAAAAAAACAAAACAAAACAAAACAAACAAACAAAACAAAACAAAACACAAAGATTTGTTCTTCTTAACTACTAGAAAATTCAATTAAAAACATACACATTTCTTAAAGAAGTGATTCCTAGTTTCAAATTCCTTCATATTATGATGCTATGTCAAATTTTCCTTTTCTCTCTCTTTTTTTAAATGGGTATCTCTAGCTTTGGTGGGTGCTACAGATATGTTTCTACACTGAGGGTTGTTTGTTTTAAATTTCGTGTTGTTTCGAACCGATTGCCATGCTTTCAGAGCGTTTCCCATCGTGAGTCTTTATTAAGAATTTTTTTTTTTAATATTATTATTTATTTTAAAAAATCAGTACAAAAATTTTGTATCAATTCAACAGGAAAGGAGAAAGGAGGGTCTATTAGGAAATTAGGATAATTACAGACGGAACATCAGATTGTACACAGAAGGCCACGATAAGGTCGGTCGATTTTAGTCGGGTTATTTTGCCAGGAAGCCTTAGAAACTGATTAGCGACAGCGTGAAATTGGTAGACTGGGTAGAAAAGGTTTTATACATTTTTAAAAAAACCCAAGCCCTCTTTTTTATGGATTCTGCATTGGATTATGGGATACTAGTCGAATCTTTGACGAACGTAGCATAATGTAATTCCGGTTTGTTTGTTTCGATTAGCTGAGTTTGACTTCCAGAATCCAAACCTCGCGACAAACCTGATGTAAAGGAGGCAAGGGATTTCTGTAGCCACGCTTCAACATGGGATATGCAAATCCCACTTTTTTCACAAACTCAAAAAAAAAAAAACAGGTTCTATGAAAACTTCACGTCATCACTTCATGCTAGTTCAAGCTTTAAATGATAAACTCCACCCTGAAACACTTTAAATAAGTGTTTTGTGATTCTGCTGCAAATCTTCAAGAGAAGTTAGCGTTCACACGCCACCCTGACGTCACCTTGTTATCTTTACGATGGAGCTTAATTGCTGCTTAATGGTTCCCATGAACGTACTCTTACAACGTCCGACATCATATTAATAAAAAACAAACAAATGTAGAAGTTGCGATGCAATTGTTGGACCCAGAATGCAATGCAGCTACACGACTCAGTCGCAGGCTAGTTAGTGATCCACGAGACGGCACCGCCGCAACCACCGCATCACTCTATCTTTAGACAAACATTATGGGTAAGGTATTAAGATATGACATGACATGTTAATAGATAAATAATGCTGTGCTCAAAAGAAATGCTACACGCAATATGGAAAGAGATTCCCTTTTCCAAATTATGAAATTATCGTCTCATCCCGTAATCGTTCTCTCTCTTCAGGAAAAACTGATCGATTTGGAACAAATCCAATAGTTGTAATAGGTTTAATCCTGAAGAAGTGGGTTAGGAAGGACAGATGAGATAAAGAGGAAAAAGAGGAGTGGAGAGAAGGCGAGAACGTGGATGTCAGGTTTTCATGGCACAGCAGGTTTAAAGCGTCCCCGTGGGGAGGGAGGGATGGGGGGGGGCGTGTTCACAACCCACCAGAGGACAAAAGGACTACATGTGTGTACAGTACGTGTTTGAAAGGGGCTGACGGGAAGGGCAGGAACCATACCAGTTAAAGCTGGCTTTGTGTTACTGTTCAGCGCCAGAACTGTCAATCATCGTCCTCTGAGCCAATGGGAGCACTGGGAGGATCTCCGGGATTAAGCAGCGGGATCAAACTGACGGCAAGGCAACGCGTCTACGGTCAGAGGGACGGTTATTACGCAAGAACGCTGTGTTTAAGGCAATGGAGTTAGTTTTTCTGTCATGTGTGAGGAGTATTTAAAATGAAATTGTATGAATTGATTACACATTACAAAGGTTACAAAGGTTTTAAAAAATTTCTAACATTTCATTTTCTTCATTCCATTCAGTCCCGAAACTGACTTCGATACAAAAAAACTAAATACATCATCGCCATCTTTTTTCACAAATTCTCGCAAATTTTTCATAGATTTTTTTGTCTTAATTTGTAAGACAACCGGTTTGCGATTCGGTTTGCAGAAAGGGGGCGGAGTTAACTTTATACACTAACTGTCCGCATTATGAAATCAAGCAACGTCTGGAAAACACTGTTGCTTGAATTGAAATTCCTAAAATCGTAAGAATTCATGTCACCAAAACTTGGTTCAATTACAAGGACACGTTCCAGTCCAAAATTACTGTATTATATATAAAAGTCAACAAAATAGCTACTTCGAATTTGTCCAGGTTTTTTCATGAAAACACCACAGTGTTATAAGACGCTAGACATTTCTACCTGTCCTGGATCGTTTGGTTTAATTCGATTGTTCGGGTGATTGATTGATTTATTGATTCATTGATTGATTAATGTGTCTCTCTGATTTAAAAGATCTGCATTCGTATCCTTCAGCCTGAAACACACGTCCGGTCGGTCGGGTGGCACTGCTGGATCTGGTGATTGGCGGGGTCCTATGACCTTGTGTTCGTATTTTAGTGACGCATGGTCATTCGGGATGACTCGATAGAAAAAGTAAAGGCACTGTCCTCGATTTTTCAGCTGGTGTACTTCAGGTTCATAATGCCTCGTAATGCCTAAAAAGGTTCAAATGTCGCCGGGAATGTCGTGGCGAGTGGCATCAAGGGTTTCTTTAGAGTTGCGTCACGCGCAACTTAAGGTTTACAAAGGAAGGTATTTCTAATGCTACGTTACAGTTTAGGAACATAAAGTCAAAACTATCAGTCTTTATATATATTTATATATATAGTATATTCGTAGATATAGTATTCTTTTTTTTTTCCACATTTCACGTCAAAAGTTTTGGTGTTCGTGACTACTAAACCTACTGAAATGTTCTCAACTCGTTAAAAAGCTACTCGGAAATCCACGGCGTATCCAAAAAACGAGAAGGAAATAAAGAAAACAAAAAAACACGCACACACACACACACACACACACGCACCACGAACGATAGCTAAATAAAGAACACAGTTCCTTCCTCATGGACTAGAATCTAAAGTTAGATATAGACGAATACTGGGATCCAAAAAAGCTTGCGTGGCAGTAAAACGATCGCCGTACCATAACATCTTCGACGGGGGACGTTTTTTTTTGTTTGTTTGTTTTTTTTGTCGCGATGGCGCTATGTACAGGTTGCGTTTGAGTCCGCTAAGGCCTTCACCACGGTATTCATGCATTGTCTCGGCGCAGAACGAAAGAACGAGCACTCGGAGAGGGGAAAAACCATGAAAGAGAAAGAGAGAGAGAGAGAGAGAGAGAGAGAGAGAGAGGGAAGAACATAAAACGCTGAATGATTTGTCTCTGTGCTTACTGTCGTGAAGTGGATCTCTGGGGAGGTTCAGGAGACTGACAGCACGTTCTCCGTTGGGGAAAGAAAAACAGAAAAAAAGCTTTTTCTGGGTACGAAGGGTTCCCTCTTAACGGGAAACATGGTTTTGTTTAATTAATAGGACGAGCGTACGTTTTAACATAAGTGCTACAGGATGAGATTTAGTACCTTACACTTATCAACTTCCAGTTCCTTCACGGGCCGGGGATTATTCCTACTTATCCGTATCGCGATGAAATTAGCCATAAGACCATCACAGCCTTATTACGGTTTTAAAAAAATAAACAAAAGCAAACTAAGAGAAGTAATGCTACCTAATTACCTACAAAGCCTTTCATTTCAGCCAGTGCCGTTGGCTTGTATCCAGAGACAGCTTCATAAAAATGACTGTGCGTCTTTTTTTGACAAAAGTTCTCCAGACTTATAGGATCACTGGAATTTTACTGCTCCCAACGCTGAAATTATTTTTATTATTTTTTTCCTTTAAAACGCATCTCCTCCTGGATGACTGTATCCGCGGTAAACTTTAACAATACATTTGTTGTTGTTTTTTAAATTTTATATATATTACTCTGTCTCCATCATAAATAGCTTTAAATCTGACTAACGTACAGGGCTGTTTGTACACGAGTAAAGAGCATTTATCTACACGGAGAAAGAGAGGAGGAGCTTCCACGCTCCGCCTTTTATAAATAAGACAATTCTGTGCAGTTCATTCGCTTTGATTCATTGTCTACGTTTCATTAATTTGATGCTAGAATTAGAAACAGGTGCTAGCTAGTGTAATGGGTTTAAAATACTAATGTTCTAGTGGAGATCCTGGTGATTATGGTGTGTATGAGTGGAGTGTGTGTGGACCAGCATGGCTGCACAAGCAAAAGGACCCAAGCTTCAGAGCGACTGTGTAAAAGATGTAGTCTTCTCTTTCTCTCTCTCTCTTTCTTTCTTTGAATGTCTTTCCTCTCCTTCAGTCCATGTAGCTCTCCTTTCTTCCTCTTTTTTTCTCCCTGCTCTCAGTGGCGGTCGTAGGCGCTGGCCGTGGCTGTAGCTGCAGGTCCTGAACCCCGTGTGGCTGCGCCGTAGTAATATGGAGATCCTGGAGAACAAAACTGTAGGGTTATGTGGGATAGGGGAGAGCTTTTTTTACATTCTCAGGTGGAATTTTGTCATTGATGTACTATTGTTATATAATACAAGAGTGAAATGGTCGCGTACATTGGTAAATGTTTACTGTTAATGGGTAATGGTCTATAGTCAGTAGTTATTAGTCAGTGGTTACTGGATAATTGCTACTCGCAAATGGTCAATAGTCATTGGTCCCTAGTCACTGCTCAATGGCTAATGATCAGAGGCCACTGGTCAACTTGTCACTGGTGACTGGTGATTAGTCGATTACTGATTATTAGTCGATTCTCATTGGTCAGTGGTTACTAATCAATGGTCACTTGTCAGTGGTTACTCATCTATGTTCACCGGTCAGTGATCACTAGCCATTTAAATTTACACATTTCAGGCATTAGGCAGAGTGCCGTACATTTATATCCCAGTATACAACTGAGCAGTTGAGGGTTAAGGGCCTTGCTCATGGGCCCAACAGGGACAACTGGTGGTCAAGGGATAGTCAATAGTGATAGATCAGTGGTCAATCGGCAGTAGTCACAGGTCATTTGCCAATTATTACTTTTCCGTGGTCACTGGTCATTAGTTAATGGTCAACTGCCAATAGTCACTGGTCAGCATTCACTGATCATTGTTCAGTATTCACTGGTAAAGGATTACTGGTCAGTGGTCATTGGACAGTTTTCAGTAGCTGATGGTCACTGGTCACTCGTCAGTGGTTAATGATTACTGATCTATGGTCATTGTTTAATGCCCAGTGGTCAGTGGTCAAGTAAATTGTTAATGGTCAGAAGTCAATAGTCACTGGTCAGTGGTCTCTGGTCAACGTTCAGAGGTTATCGCTCAGTGCCATGACCAGTGCCGCTAGTAAATGATCACTGGTCAATGGTCAGTAGTCAATTTCCTTCAAAATTGTATCAGTGCTTGTTTTTGAAGCTGGTTTTTAATTTGGGAATGTTCCAGACTTTTTGTTGTTGTTGTTCCATTAGGCAATTGCCTCCCCAATACACTGCGGTTATATCATCAAACCTTTACTGATTTATAAAATTCAACATTAATATTAGGGCTGTGGGTGGCTTTATTGTTGGTTTGAGGAAACAACAACAACAACAAAAGGCATGTACATAAACACTATTTCAAGAAGATATTCTTTATGGATAAGCAGCTCAGATATCTCTGTTTGGCTGGGATGAAGAATCAGCTGCTTAATGGTCTCCTGAGAGCATATTGAAGCGTTTTTTTAAAAACATGTTTTGGTTTCATTTGATTCTGGGTTTAGAGTCAGTTGGCTTTAAAATAAGACATGACCAGTGAAACTGAATGTATATGTGTGTGTGTGTGTATACAATGATATCTGTATATCTGTATGCTGATGATTTTGACTATTATTATGAAATATTTATCTAAAAATATAACCAAATCAGTTATTATTTTATTACTATTTTTATTCCAGATTGCAATAAAAACAGCTGTTGTAATGCTGTTTAAAAAATGCCATGGTGAAGAGGACCACGGTACTCCACCTGTCTTACTCCATGATGTTATTCTTACTGAGCTCTCAAGTCATTATCCTTTGCAGGAAGAAACCCATTTCTAGACGTGAAGACAGACATCCGTCTCGATCAGTGTGTGCTGGCATTAAGTGCTGATAGACCTCTTAAAGATGAAAAGCCTTTAGTATCACACTGACTTAAAAAAAAAACTGGCAGTTTTTCTCCATCAGACACAAATTAGAGGACGGATGAGAGGAGGACAAAAAAGGAGAGGTGATAAGAGAGTGAGATGGATGAATAGATGGATGAAGTTTTGGTGCTTTACACAAATTTAACTGTGTAGTTGTAGATGAATGTGTAAATAGGATTACTTCAGCAGATAGACAGACATAGTTTGAGTATTGTGGTGTTGAGAGTGAGTTTAGGGTACCTGCAGGTTGTGTGGCCTGGCTGGGAAAAAGGCCTGAAGAAGCTGCTCTTTCTGAGCCTAGAAGAGAACCATACTCCTGCTGGAACACTGTGAATAGACGACACAACACATACACCATCAGGTAAGAAGTGATACTGGTCCATATATTCCCATAATGTACAAAAAATTGAGGTCTAGGGGAAGATGTCTAGTTCTTTTTAGAATGCTTTTGTGATTTCTTGCATCGAAGTTGTTTGTAAATGAAGGGCTATGTCTGTTTATATTAAATGATCAGAGACGGGACTGCGGTCTTAGATGGAATGATGTAAATGGATCCCCAAAAACCATGCAGGTTCTCTGTTTTCTTCCCTGTTTCCACAAACTGCCCTGGTAGATGGACTGGCTAAGATAAATTGCCCGAGGTATAAATCTGGAGATAATTATACACCCAACTATACTGGGATGTCCATCCAGGATAAGCTCCTGGGTCCAGCACAACCCTGACCAGGATAGAATGCTTACTGAAGGTCCTGGTTCTGGGCTCTACACCACCCAGGGCAAGAGCTGTGCAGGTAAGAAGTGTGTATATGTGTGTGATTGTGTGAGTGTGTGCTTACCCAGCAGACTCGGGTTGGCGAACCTCCATGACTCATTGTACGTGGAGTACTGCGGGTGGGAATAAGGACTGCCCGAGAACTCGCCCCCTGCCATGAGAAACACCAGAGAAGACCATGAGGACTTGTGTGGGCACAAGAGACAGATTCAGGAAGAGTGCGTGTGGTGGGAGTGTGTAAAACTCCACGACTATCGAACGAGTGCAAGTGTCAATTTGCGATGGTTTTTCTCCTCCGTTGCTTCACTAGTTTCCTCTCTCTCATTCTCCCTCTCTAGGGAACTCTCTCTCCCTTCACTGACTGCCACAAGCTTTCCCTTTCTCTCGCTTCCTCCCTCCATCTCAGGCTCTGTCGGTTCTGCCTGGCTGCTCTCGTGGCCCCCCTTCCCACCGCGTGTCAGCCCCCTGCTGAAAGAGAGCAAGAGCGAGACAGAAAGAGAGGCGTAAAAGCGATACACAGAGGAATAAAGTAGGGGATGAAGAGTAAAAAAGATCCAGGGAGAGGTGCGGTAATCGATTTATTCCCTCAAACTGATATTTACAGCGTTTTTATTAACATTTTTGGTAGACTTCCCCCCTACACACACCCACGTTCTCATACTATGTCATTATTCTTGTTGAGATTTTAAAATAATGACATAATTAAGACACTCAATTTTAATTAAGATCAAGGGAATCATGGTACATGCCATTAAATACTGAAAGAAACTTCATAAGCCTGGGTAACAAGATGTTACCTTTTCTCTAATGTATTTTTTTCACTCTTCCTTGTCCAACCATCTGCTAATTATTTTTAACCATTATCTATTGTTATTTTGTTTTTGTAGGACTGATTATGCAGTGGGTAGCACTGCCGCAACACCACTTTTTTTTTTTTTTTACAAAGGAGGGTAGGGTATTTGGTATCATTAATACAGTCAGTACGCTCACGACAATCCCTGTATGGTGCTGTTTATTTAAGGAGCATGAAGGAAGACTGGGATGTGGTAAAAGGCAAGAGAGGGATAAGGGGGTCCTTGTCAAGGTAGCAAGGAAAGGTGTCAACAGCGTTCTCTGCAGAAGTATCTCAAGGTACTTTATTTATAAGAGCAAGCAGTAATGTTATAAACTTCTACATTCATACCGTTTGCCACATTTGATCTATTAATAAGAATTCCCACACTTTACCTCAGATATACAGTATATTGTTACCGAACCCTCTTTCCACTGGTAGCACTTGTGATGGAAGTTAACTTTGATTTGAACCTCACTTAAGCCTTTGTTGTGTATTCCTTAATTTCTTAATGACCTTTCTCGACTGCACCTATAATGAGGATAAACTTTAGCATTAGCATTGGTTAAGTGCTTTGGTTGGTTTCTTCAAGGTGCTGAACTCCTTTGGTTCATTGTTTAGTATTCCCCACAATTTGGTTGCAATACTGCTAAATATTTAAGAAGACCCCAATCATTCTTCAAGTCTTTTGTGTTGCCCACAGTTTAGCTATGATAAATTATGGCTCCTCTAGTCCAACCCTTGACCACCTGGGAACTTGAGCCTTAAAGCCAAGTAGTGCAACACAATACTTACTCACACTTAGTCCTACCTGTCCTTCATGCTACTTTTTCTACCCTATAAATCAATAACACTTCAGAGCTAGTGGGAATTCCACGGTAAGAAATGTTCTTAACAACGTTAACTAATTGACTTGCACAAATCTAAGAAACAATTTTTGCCGCAAATTTTAGCCAAGATTTCATAACTTGTACCATTCTTGATTTTATTTTGTAGCCTCATGCGCACAACTCAAAGTCTACAAGTGCATCTTCTTCTTAATGAGACCAGTTTTAGAGCGGTTAACGAGTCAAACCACTGACAGACAGCAGGGTGACACTGTTGCTTCAAATATAATACACTTTTCCCGTGTCTGGGTGTCAGGCCAAATCTCTGCGGGTTTGTAAATTCTATGTTGGCTGTGAAGTCGGCAGCAGGCGGAACCGTAAGCAAAGCTGGAGGAGAAGAACAGAGCGCGCGGGAGAATGGATGAATGAATTAGTCAAGGGTCAGCGATGATTCTCATTAAAAACAAATTACTGATGTTGAGAGGGGACAGCTGTGAGACTGGGGCCTAATGGCCCTTCCGTCCTGGCTCAGAACTCAAATACACCCCCCCTTTAAACTGTCCGTCACCCTCCATCCCGCCCCCCCTCCTTTCTTAACGTCCCAGAACCCCCTGGGAGTGCTGTCAACCTGGCAGACAGGAAGTGGCAAAGACAAGCGCACCTCCCACAGGGACCTCGGCAGAAATAAAGCAGGGTTGAAAAAGAAGAGATAAAGAAAGAGCTGATAGCAAAGAGTGCTGGACAACAAAACAAAGTCTCGTTAGGTTTTCATTGGTTTATTTTGATCAATAGGTTCCTTCAGTGGCTGAGATGCTAAAGTGACACAACCAGACAACTACGTCTACCATAAGAGGTCCAATTCTTTGGAAAGACTCACGCAAAGCTAACCCAAAATACTGATCTGATTAAGCAGGTAAAGAGACATTGAGGGGACTCACCGGGCACCATTCCTGTGAGCGACGGGGTTGAGTAGCTGCCCTGGCCAGCTGGGGGAACGTGAGGAGGGTAACCTGGAAGCGTGGTGCTGCCTAGATCACGACCTGGAAGAAAGACCAAAATCTTTTGTTCATTTTGTAAAATTATTAAGGAATTTAATCTCCATGTGAGAACATTTGCAGTTGAAGTGTTTTATTCCTCAGTCAGACCAGTTTAATTAACATCCATAAGTTAGACTGTTACGCTGGAACTGGAGACTCCTTCCATGATGCCTTTCTTTGTTTCTTTATAACCACACATTATATGTGAAAGACCTGTTATCACAGACATGGGATTTGAGGACAAGACAGAATCAGACTCTGAGGTATCTCTAAGAATCAGTTGAAAATCGGCCATCCCTGCTCGGGTGCCATAACGACACTTTACATGGATTTGGTGACCCCTGTGTGGTTAAGCACTTCCCTTTTCTTTAGCACAGTCAATCGGCAGCACCCGAGGTCGCACCTTTGTATCCGTAATGGTGCAATTAAACACACAAACACACACTGATATGTGACAGAACCTGGCTGTCTCTGCTGTAGCTTCTGTATAGTTAGACATTTTACATGTTCCTTATGCTGACCTCTCTCTCTCTCTCTCTCTCTCCTCTATTGTCTTTCTTCTTTTTCTTTTTTGAATTTCGATAAGGGTTTATTTTGTCTTTCCTGTTCTACACTGACTATGCTTCTGGGATTTCTTCCGCCACCAAAAAATAGAAATAATCTTCATTCATCTGAAAACAGGTCAAAAGAGTCAGATTTATTTTATTGCTTGTATTATGACTAATAAATTTTCATATCATTTGTTACATGTGTTAGCTTTTTATATTCAAAATATGATGCTTAAATAATTCAGTTAAACTACGCAAGAAATTTCAGGCAGATTATATTTAAAATGCTTATCTTTTTCCCTCTCTCTCTCTCTCTCTCTCTCACTGTCTGTGTGTATAGCTGTATTAGGATACATGACAGCTACGTCAGACTAAATCATGTGCTCGAGTGCGGTGCTGCGCTCAAGACTACAGGCCATTCATCATCATAAACACTCCTTCACACACCCGCCATCGATCCCACTCAACACACACACACACACCCTCACAGATACAGCTGGCCGCACAAAGGGGAGAAGTTTGAAGAAGAAAAAGTTAGATATGCAAAATGGAAGGTCTTTCTGGTGAAATTTGAAGATTTGAGAAATTGTCAAAACTTGAATGTATGAGACCAGAGTAAACTCGCTCATAGCACACTTGGTATTACTGCAGGGGTGCCGAGATTTATGGTTAAGTTGTTTTCAATCTTTGAACTTATTCTATAGAGATAGAGAAAAAACTGAATATCAATTCAGTTGTGTCGCAGTTCTCCACAATGACTCCAAAATCTATTTCTTAAAGTATAATTTTTCATTTGTATATGTTTGCATTTGAGGTGGAAAAATGTTGCCATTCTTCTATAAACCTAGCATAAGCAATTTCCCTCTGGGATTAATAAAGTTCTGAATCTTGCATCTTGAATCTAATCTGACAGGTGGTGCTCTCTAAACTATTCACACACTGGCAGGCAGAACAACATACTGTAGGAGCAAATTATTTGCTAAGTTGCTCTACCACAATATGTCTGAAGATTAGACATTCTTCTGAAAGGTGCATGTTTCCTTCTGATTCTGCATTCACTTAGACAAGTAAATTTAGCAGCCTTGGTCTTGTGAGCCAATAGAAAACATGAAAACAAGTGGGCGGGACTGTGGTATCATTGGTCAGTAAATAAAACAGAGGTAAATAAAATAAAATAAAACTTAATACGAAGTCCACAGTCGAGTCTAGGATGACGGTAAGCTTGGGAATCTAATCAACTTTTCATGATTTTTTGTACTGTAGATGTTAACTCACCAAACTTATACAGTATAAAATACAATAAAAAGTTAAAGTTCCATACAGGAAATAATTCATTATCAATTAAAAATCAAGTAACAAGTATAAATTGTCCTGGCTGTACAGTGGAAACATTATCATTTTGGATTTGTTGCATTTTGATAAAAATTTAAAAAGTTCTTTAAAAGTCAGTGCAATGAAAGCAGTTGTGCTATTGGTTAAATATTTAAATGTCCTCAATTACCATTGTCCCCTTGGCCACGTGAAATTACTTCTGTGTGTGAAGAATTCCATTCACAGAAAAAAAAAGAAAGAGAGGTAAATGATCTTTCTGAAGGCCTAGGAGAAGGTAGGGAGAAAAAAAAAGAATATGAAATGTAGAATAGAGGACAGGACGGATAGACACATCTCGCCTTGCCTTCCTGTCTCCGGGGCTGCCATGTTGGACACTTTTAGCAAGTGTGCTGCGACAGACAGACATTAGCGAAGACCGGGTACTAATCCACTCCGGGTCAGTGGACAGGGCGAGAGAGGGAGAGACGGAGGGTGAAGTCAGACAGGGCCGCGTCCTCCGAGAGCAACTGTCAGCCAGAATGGAGGAATGGACGATGGGGAGAGGGAGGAAGGAAGAGACGAATCGCTTTCTCTGCAGCCCGGGCCAAAGGACTCGGATCTGACAAGCTCCGGTGTTGTAGTTGCTCTTTTGTCTCGGGTTGTCCACGTCTTTGTGGTCCATGTCTTGAATGTTTAAACAACGATTAAAATGTTTATTTAGTTAAAACGTTAGGGACAATGTAACAAGACAAGAGGAAAGTCACATCTTTAACACTTTTTTAACCAGATTATCACCTGATTTGATGCATCCGTTGTTGAATTAATGCTGAAAATAAATTGGCTGAGGAATTAAACACTGAGTATTTTATTTGTTCTTGAGAAGTGTAAAGGCATGCTCATACACTTATGCAAACCTGTTATTTCCCTGTAGGGGACATTACTGAGGCAAACACACACACACACGCACAGTGGTTCTGATCTCCCTGGATGGTTGACGGGCAAATTCCCTAATCCATGATTCCCTCGTTATGGCCAATGTCCAAGGGGCTGTTAATTAGCGCTGTCTCGTTCAGTGTGAGGGAAAGCAGGAACGTGCTTGTGTGTGTGTGTTTTAATTACAGGTCTCCGTCCTTCCCCTCCATCCCGTGAGAGATTCTGAATTTCAGTCACGTAACGGCTCTTAACAGGCCTGAGATCACTCGAGTGCTGATGCTGGACGGATTTCCAAGAAGGTGTCCAGAAAAGACTTCTAAATACTTCTATTTAGATTTTTATTCATTAAAAGTCTACAAGGGTGTGACTGAGGACGCTAAAAGAGTGCTGAATCTGCGAGGACGTGCTAAAATTCCAAGATACATGGCAGAACATGCGGAAAAAAGTCTTGACATACGTTGAATAATCACATATTAGGTGGACTGCAACATTGAAGGAGGAACACTACCTGACACAAGCGGGTAACTCTGAGGTCCCGCTACGCTCGGGCCTAAATCCGCTGCCGTCTGATTGGCCAGGCTACTCTTCATCTCTTCTAGTCCTCCAGCGAGAGACGCCATCGCCGAGTAATCAGCCGTCTGCAGATAGAGAGAGAGAGAGAGAGAGAGAGAGAGAGAGAGAGACTTAACTTCATACAACTTGCTTATGACTTTCTTTAAAGCTTAACATTTCTTCCAGACTCTACAAAAAAAGGAGGAGCTTTCTGAACATGATTGACAGATGCCTTTTTGCGCAGATTGGTTGCTCATTATAGATAGTCCAGTACTTATTATATACTAGTATGTGTGTGCGCCCTCAGAGTGACCCAGCCTGTGCTGTTTGGTAAACCATTACTCGTAATAATCTCCCACACACACACACACACACACACACACAAACAGCTGTGGTGGTCCATCTCTGCTGGCGGTATTGGCTGTAATGGCTGCGGTGTCAGGCAGGTGGAGATTCAGAGGGAAATGGATGTCACTTCTGCTTAAAGTCTAACCATGCTAAACGGCATCTCTGCGCTTGTACACACCTGCCGCTCGTAAACATTCACACACACACACACACACACACACACACACACTTCAAATATAGGGAAGATCTTATATTATAGTTTCATGTTTTAAAACAGGCTAAGCACAGGGTTCGCTTCGCTAGCCAGGTTTTTTTATGTATTGGATTTGTATATTAGCCTGAAAACTGTTTGTGTGTGTGCGAGTGTGTGTGTGTCAGAAAGAGAGAGAGAGAGAGAGAGAGAGAGAGAGAGAGAGAGAGAGAAAGAGATGTGTGTCTGTGACCCTTTAAACACCCGTCTGCTCATCAGTACAGCGAGGTCGGTGGACTGTGACCCAACCCATCACCACTTACGCTGGCAACTGTCTCCCTCTCTCTTTTTCTTTCTTCATACACACAAACACTCACACACACACATACACACTTCTCACACACTGCATTTTTTGCCAGAGCCTCGAGGTTTTGCCCCCCCCAACTTTTTAATGTGTGTGTATGGGTTTGTGTGTGTGTGTGTGTGTGTGTGTGTGTGTGTGTGTGTGCAGTGAGAGTATGTAGATGGGGCACTTGGCGTTAGTAATTGGGGATGATGAAGTTTGGCCGAGACCCTGACAGCACCCTAGTGAAGATGGATGATTCTCATTTCGGCCTGTAAATGTTGTCAATTCTACGGCCATCAGCGTCCGTCTCTCTCTCTCTCTCTCTCTCTCTCTCTCTCTCACACACACACACACACACAAACATCATCATAATCATACAGCTGGGATAAGAGGCTGGAGAAAGGCCAGAAAAAGAGAGCTGATGGGGAAAAGAGAGAGAGATGACAGGAAAGATGTGTAATTTTTGTGGCTGTACTACTTTCACTACTGCTTTTATGTGTTTAATACTTGTGTGTGTGTTTATAATATATATAATCAATTGTAAAATTTTTGTGTGAAATTCATCTTATCATAGTGGGTGTCAGTATTAGGCAAATGAACAACTCAGAAGAACAACAATGTATTTTCCACATTGCCAAAATTTATTTAACAAAAATGTATCCAAAAAAAGCAATGCTACAGTAGGTACCTTACATGATTCAAAAGCTTGTAGATGTTTTTTTTTTTCTTTCTTAGTGGAATCATTTTTGTTAAAAAAAAAAAAAAAGGTTGTTCTTCGTCTGAGGTTGTATTTGTCTAATACTGAAGCCTTGGAGCGATGGACAAAGGTCATGTGGTCTAATGAGTCCAGACTGACCCTATTCCAGAGTGATGGGCGTGTCAGGATAAGAAGAGAAGCGCATGAAGCGATGCACCCATCATGCCACTGTACAAGCCTCTGGAGACAGTGTTATGATCTGAGGTCGCTTAAGAACAATCATGCTGAGAGAGAACCAAACAGCCAGGATTTTGAAGGAGTGGCTCTGAAGAGCACGAGGAATCATTTTCCCAAATGAACTAGACACAACATTGTGTGCTGGAATCAAAGCTAAAGGTGATGGAATAACATCTCAGCGTGTGTGAGGCAGAGTATATATTTTTGAGCCTTGTTCAGAAACAAGGTCAAACCTGGAACCGTTGCAGGTTCCTCAAATGTTCCTCTGGAGGACCCTTTAAAGGAAGAAAAGTTTCCAAACTCTGAGAAATAAGCATATATTGACGAACGCATTTTTTTTTCAATGCTAAATAACAGACAAAAATTAAATTTTAAGCAAAATGTTAAACAAAAAAAAAGAAAAAGATAAAAGCAATCTGTTAACCTGATTTTCAGGTTTCACACACAGTTTTTCTTTTCCCCTCACTTGCATTTCCCCCTCATTTATATCACATTTCTCTCTCTCTCTCTCTCTCTCTCTCTTTCTGTCTCTCTCTGGGGTCAGAGATATCTCCTCTGTAATGGCTCTCCTCCCAGTGCACATCAATAACAGATGAGGCTCCTAATTGTGCAACACCAAAATAATTTCACCCCAAAACCCATAACACATTTACATAATAACATTTCACCCTTCTTCTCTCTCTCTCTCTCTCTCTCTGATCTTTTCTGCATTCATTGTCTCCTGGAAGAATTCCTAAAAATGAAATATATTAGAGAAAGTAAATGAGCCTCTGTGTTTGTGTGTGTGTGTGTGCAAATATATGTGTGTGTATTAGGGAAAGGGAAGGGAAAGGTATTTAGTGGCGCACGGCATTAAATGAGACCGACTGTTGGGAGGCCATTTATCGGTACGCGACTCCGGGGCGGCACGTGGCAGCTCACACTGTGATCGCTGGCCAACTAGTCTTTCACACACACGCACACCCACACACACACACACTTTACTGCACACAGCATTTGTGTTCATGACCCAAACTTCACTACATGACCTCACTCACAAGCACACACACATTCTGGGTCCCTCCTGATGTCCATCTTATCTTGCATCTATATCACTCGTTCTTTTAATCTCTCTTGTTCTCTCTCTCTCTATCAGTCTGGTCAGATAATTAGTTCAGAGCTCAGCTCGTTGGAAGACTGATTTATCGCCGGCGCATCGACAGAGCGATTTCAAATGAAGTAAGGCAGACGAGCGCGCGCTGGGTTATGCGCTCCCCCGCCAAGCCCGCGCCCGCTAATTAATAGATCCACCCCAAGTTAATGTTCCCACCATCACCCCAAACTGAGAGAGAGAGAGAATAGAGGGAGGTGGGAGAAATAAGAATAGGAGGAAAAGAGATGGGGAAGAAAGGAAAAGAAATAAAACAATGCAGATGGGGTGAACAAAATCTGAAAATAGCAAGTCATCAAGTAGAAAAGACAAGCATGAAGAATAGAGAAAAGGGAGAGGTTGAGGATGAGGACGGAAGAGGAGAGGAAAAGTGGAGAAAATAGATGATGGGGAAAGAAAAGAGAGGATACAGTAAAAAGGAGGAAAATACAGTGGATGTGAGGAGGGATATAAGAAGTAAAAAGAGAAAGCAGATGGGAAGAGGATGACCAAGATTCAACATATAAGAAAAGATAGAAAGAGAACGTAAAAACTAAAAAGAAAAGATAAGAAAAGACAAAATTAAAAAATGTATTAGAACTGTTTTTGTACTGACTATGGTCATTTCACTAAGAGGTTATTGACATCTACACAGTCTGAGCATCAGTGCTCAAGTTGGACTCTGACACACACATATACACACACACACACACACACACACACACACACACACACTTATTGTCATTGTGCACTTCCTAGAATGTTAATATTCATCAGCCAGTGAACAGATCTGACTCTCAATCATACTGAGCATGGAGTCATATAGTTGTGCACACACACACACACACACACACACACACACACACACACAAACATACATCTTCTCTCTGAAATCCTGGCTGTTTGGTTCTCTCTCACCATGATTGGTCCTATTTTAAGAACCAAACACACACACACACACACACACACACACACACACACATGCACACACACACACACACACACACACACACACACACACACACACACA
>JAQQZS010000013.1:3014842-3025855 GCA_030068045.1 Platyallabes tihoni | reverse complement strand
TATTTGACTATTACTTTAAAAACACTAGCTATTTGACTATTACTTTAAAAACACTAGCTATTTGACTATTACTCTAAAAACACTAGCTACTGTATTTGACTATTACTTTAAAAACACTAGCTATTTGACTATTACTTTAAAAACACTAGCTATTTGACTATTACTTTAAAAACACTAGCTATTTGACTATTACTTTGAAAGATCTAGCTACTGTATTTGACTATTACTTTAAAAACACTAGCTATTTGACTATTACTTTAAAAACACTAGCTATTTTACTATTACTTTAAAAACACTAGCTATTTGACTATTACTTTAAAAACACTAGCTATTTTACTATTACTTTAAAAACACTAGCTATTTGACTATTACTTTGAAAGATCTAGCTACTGTATTTGACTATTATTTTAAAAACACTAGCTATTTGACTATTACTTTGAAAGAACTGGTTATTTGACATTTATAGTACACTGGAAGAACTGGTTATTTGACTACTACACTGAAAGAACTAGCTATTTTACTACCACTACTAATAATGTTAAAAGTACCTTTTTGACTATTAAATTGAAGTACTAGCTATTTGACTTGGAAAGCTAATAATAATTATCCAGGACATAACCATAATAATCTTACAAAACATTTTTAATATGTGTGGATGGGAACTAAGAAAACAAAATTCGGTAATTCCGTAACATTTGAGTAAAACCTTTTATTTTTTTATTAAAAAGTTTTACTCTGTCACTAAATAGGGCGTGTTGCATCATGGCCTCATTTGGACACTTTCTTGCATGTTATCTCTTGTTTTGTCAAATGCAGTTTGTTGCATTGATGTTGCTGTTTTTTTTGTACCGTGTGTGTGTGTGTGTGTGTGTGTGTGTGGCATCTGGCGCTGCTTCACGTGCAGCAGGGGTCTACCCATAGATGGCATTTTAATGTACACGTTCACACGCGTACACACTTGGTGTCTTTGCTGGATAGAGATGTTTGTTTAAGACGTGTCAGCGGTGTCCAATCCCCCTGCCCCGGTACATCTGTCAACGTTCAGCTCCTTCCATCTGTGCCGTGTGTGTGTGTGTGTGTGTGTGTGTTTGTGTGTGATAGAAACATGTTGGTGTGCTGGCTGACGTACTGGATTGGAAATAATAAAACTGCTAGCTATAGCGTTCTTACTTTCATCTCTCTTCCTCTTGCTAGCGTCAGCCGCCGAGCTGATTCCCAGAATTCCGCTGATGGAGTAAGACGAGCCTGCGGCTTCGCTGGTTACCGCGGAGACCTGGGTCACCGCCACGGTGGACACTGAAAGGTTAAAAAAGGTCACAATCTCATTATGACCATGAGCTTGGATATGATCGTAATATAAAGTTACGCAAAATGAGTGTTTTTGAGCTAAACTCTGTCCCCTAGCGATGAACCGCCATCATGTTGTCAGTTGTTGTTTTTCAACATTTCTTGCTCTCACCCTATTCGACCCCATGTTTTTTTTTTCTTGCTAAAGCCCTTTGTGGGAAAACAAACACAAAAAAACCAACAAGCTGTCAGCGTGTAGGGCAAGAGGATAAAACTCCAACACGCAAACAGCCTTATTTTCATTCCGCTCCTTCCTGTCAGCCCTCCACGCTCCCTCTCCCGGCCTTATCTCCTGTCCTGTCAGGTGACGTTCAACTTGAGTGACAGGACAGTGGCCCCGAGGGGACACTAAAGGTGCAAAGACGTCGCTAATCCAGTCTCCCAAGCGGAGTAGTGAAAGAAAAAAAAAAAGAGTGAGCCAGAAAAACAAATTGCTCGGTGGATAGATAAAAGACCCTCTTTTCGCCCGTTCGTGCTCGTTTGCTAACTGCGAGGAGACCGTAATCAATGCATATCCCTGCGTTTCCTCCTGATTTATCATTTCAATTATCTGTCTTTTCTCATTCTTTCGGGTGTATTTTCTTTCATTGAGACGCAAAGCCAGCGCCCTGTATTCAAAATGACTAAATTTCAATTTTCCGTCTGAGAGCGATTTATCGGCGTAATCTGAAGTCGGAGTGAAAATTAATTTCGATTAAGCGGCGATGTGAGATCAGGAAGATTACAGACAGAGGTGTGAGAAAAACTAGAACTTCTTGCTACTGCAGCACGTGACTGATGGCGTCAGGCCTTCACGACTGATCTGAGTGAGTTTCCGTCTCCAAAAACGGCTTGTTTTGTGTTTTTATCAAATTTTAAAATTTTCCCTATCTTATTTTATCATTACGCATGAGGTCAAGCTGTCGAGCTGGAGACCTTGTATAGGAAGAGCTCACGGAAGGTATGAAAGATCGCAATAAGGAGTGAAAGAGTGAAATAGTCGTGCCATTAAAAATAGTTGGATTACGTGTGGAATTTGTATGGGTTGTAGACAGGATGTGTTAACATCTTTCTCTCTTTCTTTCTTTCTTTTTGAATCACATCTGCGCATCTGCTCCTTATGCTGGTGTGAAATTTATATTTATAGCCCAGACTTTCACAAACACAAAGTACACTGAGCCAGAGATAAAAATACACACGTTGAATGCGAACAGCTACCTAGCTAGAATTAGTAGTCTAGTCTAGTGTGTGTGTGTGTGTGTGTGTGTGTGTGTGTGTGTGTGTGTGTGTGTGTCTAATGCATCTTAGAGAGTGATACGTTCCTACATGACTTTAATTAAAATTTCTGCAAGAAAGTGTAAAATATTTTATCAACCATCCAGGTTGGAGGATTTGGGGTGGGTGAGAAGGTGTGTGTAGGACTTCGTAAACATGGGTCTTACCTAAATTATGCGCAGAGACGCTTCCTGATTGGCCAGGTTGCTGCTGGACTTTAGTGCGAATGATCCTGCAGTAAACAGCAGACAAAGAGGAAACAGACATCATGTGAGTGTATGTGTGTGTGTGTGTGTGTGTGTGTGTGTGTGTGAAGTGGCTGACAAGGCAGCACAGCCTCGCACTTCCTGCATGATCGCTCAAGCAAAGCACAAGCCCCTTTTTCTTTTTTCCCCTTTCCCCACTCTCTCTCTCTCTCTCTCTCTCTCTCTCGCTTTCTCTCTCTTCTTCTCTGTCATCGTACACATGGTGTTGAACCTGGACTCATGAATATGTGTGTGTGTTTGCGTGGTTGTGTGTGTGTATGGCTCATCCCCCTTTGGTCCCTTCTACGGCTTCTTCGTCATCACCAGTAAAACTCAGGGTTCCAACTGGATGATGCATGCACCTGTGGCGTCCGTGTGATCTGTGTGTTGTTTTCCGTCACACTCACTGACCTGTTGATTGAGCTGACGCTGGGAACGCTGTCGTTGTCGCACACTCTCTCGGCCAGTAGTCGGTCTCGTATCTCCCAGGCAAACATGGTGGGGTTTTGGCGTTTGTAATCGGCGATTTTGTCGACGACTTTGGGTGTAGCAACCTTTGGTTTGGATCCTCCGATCACACCTGGCCTGATGCTGCCCGTCTCATAGTACCTGTCGGTCAGAAGCACTACCTGTCAGTCACACGATGGTAATGATGCTGCCTCAGTGAGGCTTTGTGTTGTATTAGCAATTCAACTGTTTTTTTTTTCTTTTTCCTGCGTGATCAGAGAAGAGCTGGCGTTTTAGTAAATTAAACCATAAAACACACACACACACACACACACACACACACACACACACTTATGTAATCACGCATGAACTTTCAGGTTTGCTCAGCATCATCTAACTAGCATCATTTACAACTTTACACTAATATTAGCCTAATTTTAGCCTAATTAGGCTCATTTTAGTCATTATTCTCATTCTCAGAATGTTAGCTAGCTTCCTTTACTAGCCATTTTTGAAAACAAGCTAGCTTTGTTTTTCTAACGAACCCTTTATGAATTTCCTCTCAGGTAATTAACCTGGCTAATTTTTTCTAGCAAACGTTTTCTACCTTTCCTAACTTTTCCAAATCTTGTACAACATCTTTTAACAGCGTTTGTTTGGGAATGTTTTACTAATATTGGCTAAAGAAATTCTGAGGTACTGTAGCTAGTTTTGAAACAAACATTTCTTGTGTTAACTAGCTAGTTTTGAAACAAAAGCTAGCCTTTGTTACAAATGTTTGCTTTTTGTGTGTGTGGGGGGGGAGAAATTATAATGTTAGCTTTTGTTTCAAAATGTTATCATGCCTTAGCTGCTGTTTGATATTTTCAAATATTTTCTCGCTTTAGTTCGGACATATCTCTAACACTTGCTTTGATTATGGAAAATCTCTAAAGAAAGCTAGCTTTTGTTTTGCCTTTTTAAAAATATTTTAATCTTAAGAAGATTCTACCTTGTGCCATCTAGTTAGTTTAGAATAATTTATGATGTGTTAGTCATTTCCTCATTCGCATTAGCTTTGTTTAGGAAATACGTGAAATGTTAGCTAGCTTTGTTAAGTATTATCCAGCGAGTTAACTAGCGCGTTGTAGTTTTGAAAACACTGACATTTGTACAGGAATTAGTTTGAGAATTTCCTCTAAAGTATTCTGGCTAATTTTACTTTTTTAACTTTTCTAATACTGGTTGTGTACAACTTATGAAACTTTTGTTTGGGAATGTTTACTAATGTTAGCTGGCTAAAGATATTCTAAAAATTGATTAGCTTTCATTTCTCTTGTGTTAACTAGGTAGTTTAAAATGTTACAAATGTTAAAATGTCAAGCTTCAATGTTAGCTTCTGTTATGAATGTTCTCTGCATTAGCTTTTTTGTGTGGGGAGAAACGTTAACGTTAGCTCTTGTTTAGAAATTTTCTCATGTGTTAGCTGCTGTTCAATATTTTTAAAAATATTTGCATATTTGCATTTGCCGTTAGATATTAGCAAATATTTGCTAGCTTTGTTTTGGACATTTCTCTCAGACCAGATTTGAACAATCTCTAAGGAGAGCTAGCTTTTGACTATAGTTTGGAATTGTTCACTAAGATGGCTAATTGTAAGGATAGTCTCAAAAGTTTTGCATAAACTAGCATTATTTTTGCCATTTTCTCATTTGCATTAGCTTTGTTTGGGGAGATCCTCTAATGATGACTAGCCTTTGTTTGTGGGAATTTTTTATTAATATTAGCTTAGCTGAAATTAACGGAATATATTTAAGGATGTTAATTTAAGGATATTCTAAAACATTGTTTTTTTTAAATAAAGTTCTCTCTATGATAGCCATTATTCAGAATTTTTCTCTCTAGTTAAGTAGCTAGTTTTGAAAATGCTAGCATTTTAATCCGGCACAGGTAATCTGGCTAACTAATTTGATTCTTAAGTAGTTGCTTAAAAGCAAATGTTTTTAGTGTGTCTACACCTTCTAGTGTTTTTAAAGGATATTCTCAAACATTTGCTAGTTCATGTTATGTATTTAGTTTTGAATAAACTAACATTTGCTAACCATTTTGTCATTCACATTAGCTTCGTTGGTTAGCTTTTGTTTGTCCTTGTCTACTTACTTCACGGATATCTTATGAGCTTTTTTATTTGAAAAAGTTGTGTTTTTTTGTTTTGGAAATCTCTCTAGAGATGTCATCTAAAATTATCGTCTAAAGTAAAAGTCTTAAATGTATAAAATGTTTTATAACTAATTCTATTACAATTAGCTGACTAGCCAATACTGAAATGCCAAATATTTGATTTTGATATACAAAGAGAGCTTTGGTTTTATAAATATGTTTTTTTGTACTACGTTAAACAGGGTTGACTATCCTCATATATACACACACACACACACACACACACACACACAGAGAACTCTAAACACATTACAAAGAGACCCTGTAGCCTTTCTCCCTGCAGTATATAGAGAAAAACAGCAAGCTTAATAGGAGCTTGTGAAAATCCCGCTATTAACGAGAAGGCATGGATATTCATCCACCTTATTTATTTTAGCGGGCTACTCTCGGCCCATGCGCTATTAAACGCAGGGGCTTTCTTGTTGTCTGCCCGTTAGCCAGAGAGCAGGGAGGAAATTAACACACGCACACGGGGCCTAGCGGTAACGCATGACTGAGCTGGACCGGGGCTTCGGGGGGGTCGGAGAGCGAGAGAACAATGGCAAACACATTTTTTGATATTGCTAAAGGCCCTAGCGCTAATCCCACACCTTCATCTATTCAAATGCTCTCTCTTTGTTTCTCTCTCTCTCCTTCTTTCTTTCTCTCTTGCTCTTTTTCTCTCTCTCTGTCTGTCCTTCATGTCTTTTTCTCATTTCTTTCTTCTTCCTTTTCTTTATAAATCATTTCATTCTAAATCTTTATTCCTAAAGCTCTCTCTCTCTCTCTCTCTCTCTCTCTCTGTCCTTCATCCTCTTCAGCAGATGTATGCCACCCGTTTCATTCGGATGCAAATGTACAATGTGATGAATCTTTTCTTTTTGTGACAGAAAGGAAGAGAGGGGAAAAAAGGCTTTGACCCGCTCCAATTCGGGACGAGGGAAGATTTTTCTTCCTTCTTTTTTTTCTTTTTTTAAATTTCAAAACTAGGTGACACAAAAAGCAGGAACTGCTGACTCAGCTACGCTGCTGCAAGGTGTTCAGAGAAACCTTTCTCTTTTAATGCGGCAGTTCCCAATTGTGTTAACAGAACATTTGGAATATTTTGTTGTTTTCTTCTCATTTAATGGTGCAATCATGCTAGCATGCTAGTGAATGAGCAAAAACTAGATTAGTTTCTTTTTCACCAGAGTTAACGCCTTCAAGTGAGAGAATATTTAACGAGCAAACGATAACTTGCTGAACTTGACCGTTTTAAACACACTACTTTGTGGACTTTAACACAAGTGCTAATCCCTTATAATGAACTGGTTATTGTGCTGATTTTAGGGCATCCAAGCTGACCAAACTATATATTTTTGTAAATATACATTAGTTTAGAACATTAGATTAGAACATTAGTCAATTATTAGTCAATTTAATGGATTTATTGCATTATTTTAGGTTGAACAGCATTTATGAAGCTGTGAAACTAATTATTTGTTGAAGCTAAAAATAAAAAAAATAAAAAACAGCAAAATCAACCATTCTAAGAAAACAAACTTTGTATTTTCATCAAGCAATACAGTAACTGTAACAATCAATGTTTAATACAATACGGTCCTCTTTCAAATGGTTGAGATGTCACATCACAGTAAAACTATAAATATAAAAATATGTAGGATTTTTTGCACTATGTTTTTGGTTTCTTATGTTCTGTAAAGTTTTGAGAAAATGTTCATGGTAAAAAGCTCTATACAAAGAAATTTTAAGTGAATTTAAAATTCAGCAATTGAATTGAACTTTGTGTCTGGTGATTCAGTAGGACAAATGTTTTGAGTCATTAGAACCACTTTATTTCTCGTGATATGCTGCAAAGCCTACCTCAACCGATTGGTAGAGATGGCTCAATAAAGTTCAATTTAGCAAATTTTTCAATTTATAATATGATGACTCATATACAAATTCCCAGGTTCAGCAGAATGTTAAAGGCTTAACATCATACAGCACATGCAATACAAGTATCTATTTTTTTGTTAACATGCTGTATTATTACCTGCTTGTTAACTGGCTTTTAATTTAACTACCATCCAGTTTTTTTTGTCCTTTATTTGAATTCTTAGTCAGGGAAGTCTGAAAGTTTAGTAGGTAATTGTGGTTTTAAAAAAATTTATAAATACACCATAATTAGACATTAGTAAATGCTTAGTAAGTCGTTAATAAGCTATGAATGATGCTTACCTGCCCAGAATCTTGCTGACGCAGCCGTGGCTGACGCGAAGCTGGCGGGAAATGTCACATGGCCGTACGCCTTGGTGAGCCAGCTCTACAATTCTCTGCCTTACCACGTCGGGCAGCGGCCTCCCGTTCACAAACACCCCTCCGAGCTGGTTCACCCCTCCGTGCCCTGAAAGGAATCCAGAGTGTTTTTATCAGGATTGTGTTTTTATTTAACAGATACAGAATTCAATCAAATCTACAGAAGACATGAACATGACTATATTTTGTTTTTAAGCAGTTAAAGCAACATTACCATTCAGGAACATGTATTGCTGTTGCTTTAACATATAAACAGGGGGACATTTTCTGTTGGTGCTGAACTTACACCTAAGGATTACTCCTGTGGGTTCAAATTGCTATAGTGCCCCTGAACATGACATCGAACCCTCTTCACTAGATGGTCAAAGGGTGTGGCCATACTCAGCTGCCACACCCCTTCTCAGCTCTCCAATCAAATATCTGAGCAATATCTATCCTGAAGATCAGGGTGTACATTCTCATCATTCTTTTAGTCTTAAGCCCCGCCCACTAATGGCCAACCAGTACAATAACACATGACCTTCTTAGCTCTGCAAGTGGCTAAACCAGCCAGGTGTGCATCCGTGCAATGATTTGTGGTGCTTTTTAAATCTCCTGAATAAGCATTTTTACAGTCCTGGTCATTGTTGTGGTTGGATAACGGTGCAGAAGCTAATATATACTTTTGTAAGCTCCCAGATTGTTTTTTTTACAAAATCAGATTAAACTTCACAGAAGATAAAATCATCTGTAAAAAGAAATATGCTAACTAGCATCAGTTTGCCTTGAAATAAGATAGTTAGTATTGCAACATGGAGCTTCCATGGGAGTACATTAGCTACACATAAATAGCATGAAATAAAATAATATATCTAGCTAGCTGACTACCGTTGTCATTAGCATAGATAATTATAAATAGCCAAATGGCTAGCGACGGAAGTCTATTTTTCCATTAGCTAAACACTTGCATACATAACTGAACACTGTGAGTGTAACAGGATCCTCCAGGGTGCTTTTGTGAAGACGACACCTGCAGAGGGGGGGCGGGTGGTGATGACCACATGAGAAAATCTTTGGAGAATTATTTTCACACATTAAAATGGTAGCTGTAACAAATGTCCATGTTAAACAGCAAGTTATACTTTGCTGTGTGATTGAGTGTTTAGCTGCAGCCTGGAGTTCGTACCATGAATGGAGGCATTATATTAACAGTGTGTGCTTTGTTACATTTACTTCAAAGTCTGTGTGTATGTGTGTGTGTGTGTGTGTGTGTGTGTGTGTGTGTGTTAAATATTGCCATGCTAATCCAGTTACTCTGTCATATTAACATACTGATTGCTTCAGAGCAGAATCCCCTCCCTTAAACACACACACACACACACACACACACACACACACATATACACACACATACACTACACAAAGATACACACAGGGAGTGTGCTGTGTGTGCTAATCCAGCCTACGAGCGTGATAGTTCTTAAACACAGCGCTTCAGGTTATATCAAAACCAAACTCGCTTCCCTAATGCCTCGAATACAAAACGCATCAATTCACAGACAGTAATATGTCACCATCCATATCTCTCTCTCTCTCTCTCTCTCTCTCTGCAAGTCTCTTTACCATTAACCCCGTTCTTTATCTCTGGATGCACCTTTTCTCCTCATTCCTCTGTCACTGCTTGATGATCTAGCCAGCTGATTTCTCCTTTTCAAGCTGATCGAATGTAAAGCGTAGAGGAATTCCAACAAGCAGGAGGGAATTTCTCTGATATTGTACCAACAAACACATTTCACATCTCATTTATCACATCTCAGTTAACCATTCTTACACGGCATGAATAACTATCTCACTTACTGACTCATTAACTGGCTCATTTATTGGTGGATAAAATAAAACTCTGTCTAAGTCATGCATTGACTCATTGATAGGTATGCCAATTGAGTCATTGAATGAGTCAACTCACTGACTCACTGACTGCCCTAAAAACTTCCTCACTGACTGACTCAATCAATGAATTACTCACTGACAGATGCAGTGGCTGCTGCAATCAGTTACTGACATACTCTGACACACTGACACACTGTCCCACTGACTGACTCACTGTGCAACTCATTCCTTGACTCACTGACTGCCACACACTGGCTGAATCAGTGGCTGACACACCCCCTTAATTAATTACTCAATGATTAAATCAGTATCTGACTCACTGACAGACATACTGACTGCATCCATGACTTGCTTAGTGACTGATTAATTGACTCAGTCACTGACTCACTGACTTACTAGCTCACATAGTGATTGACTCAGAGACTTACTCGATGACTGTTCAATATTGATGACCCATTTACTCACTGACTGGCACATTAACTGATTTCTTGGCTGACTCATTGACAGACTCACTAACTGATTCACTGACTTAGTTACTGCCTCAGTACCTGACTTACTGACTTAACACACTGAGTTACTCCTACTGACTGACTGACTACCTCATTGACTTACTGACTGACACAGTAACTGACTGACTCACTGACTGACTGAATGAATGAATCACTGACTGACAGACTGACTGACACTGACTCAATGATTTACTGACTGACACACGCTGTGGCGACCCCTTGCCGGGAGCAGCCGAAAGACCAACAACAACACTGAATGAGTGACTTGACTGGCACAATGACTTTCTGAATGACATACTGACTGACTTATTAGCTGACTGATTCACTGACCCAAGGACTTACTAACTGACACAGTGAATGATTCAGTAACTCAGTGACTGACTGATTGACTGACTGACACTGATTTAATGACTGACTGGCTGACACATCGGCTGACTGACAGACTGACTAAATGACTTACTGACTGACACAAGGACTGAGTGACTTACTGACTGACTGACATTCTGACACAGTCAATTCTTGACTGATTCACTGACTAATTGGCTGACTTTGGAAAATGTTATACAAAGCAATTGTGAATCTTTGGCCTTAATGAAATGAGTTAATAAACACTTGACATGTGTACTGTTATATGGGTTGCATTACACTTCCTGTCATCAGTGACAGGAAGTGTAATGCAAACTAGAATCATTTAGTTACCTGGTAAAATATTGTGTACCTTTAAAACCTATAGCGTGTAATGCACATAAGGTCTATAAACACCTCTATTATGTCCTTTTAGTTGATATCCAGTGGGGCAAAAAAGGATTTAGTCAGCCACCAATTGTGCAAGTTCTCCCACTTAAAAAGATGAGAGAGGCCTGTAA
>JAQQZS010000013.1:3003116-3014742 GCA_030068045.1 Platyallabes tihoni | reverse complement strand
CGACTGATCCGTGTAAAGGAAAGAATGAATGGGGCCATGTATCGTGAGATTTTGAGTGAAAACCTCCTTCCATCAGCTAGGGCATTGAAGATGAAACCTGGCTTGGTCTTTCAGCATGACAATGATCCCAAACACACCGCCCAGGCAACGAAGGACTGGCTTCGCAAGAAGCATTTTAAGGTCCTGGAGTGGCCTAGCCAGTCTCCAGATCTCAACCCTATAGAAAATCTTTGGAGGGAGTTGAAAGTCCGTGTTACCCAGCGAGAGCCCCAAAACATCACTGCTCTAGAGGAGATCTGCATGGAGGAATGAGCCAAAATACCAGCAAGTGTGTGAAAACCTTGTGAAGACTTAAAGAAAATGTTTGACCTCTGTCATTGCCAACAAACGATATATAACAAAGTATTGAGATGAAATTTTGTTATTGACCAAATACTTATTTTCCACCATAATCTGCAAATAATTTCTTTAAAAATCCTACAATGTGATTTTCTGGATTTATTTTCTTATTTTGTCTCTAGTTGAGGTATACCTATGATGAAAATTACAGGCCTCTGGTGGCTGACTAAATACTTTTTGCCCCACTGTAAACTGTATATAACCTTTAGAGACAAAATATATCTAAACTCTCCGCTCTGAGTTTTACCTAACACGAAACAGTATCCTACAATGTCCTTCCTTCTATGGCCTTATGACAACACTAGACTGATTTACTTCCGTCTATGTAGCTTAAAAAACTCTGGCAACTTTATTTTCGTTATGAAACAGACACTGAAACAGGACCTGGTTTCCTCTGTGTTACAGCTGAAAGTGTATCAGAACGCTCTGTAATAACGAACCAAGCGCAAATTGGTCTTCACTTTCAGAAAGCAGTGTGTGTGTTTGTGTGAGTGTGTGTGTGTGAATACATGTGCGTGTTTAAGGTCATCGAGTCTATGCGCTGAATGGAACGAAAGCGACTTTTCCGATGTGATCTATATCCTTCTCTCGCTTTTATTTTCCCTGCTGAGCCCCACTCGGCTGATAAATCGAAGCCGTGATTGATTTCAGCGCCGCTTCCGCCCTGAAAGCCTGAGAAGCGGCCTGAAGACCTTCGTGCTCCTCCATCCAGAAAATAAAAGCGCGATTAGCGACGCGCTCCCATTACGCTCCTTTATCTGGCCAAAGCAGTTTAAACAGGCCCAAATGAAAACTGCCAAGTGAACCGCCACCTCGTTTAAAAATGCGGACAACAAACAGAGAGAATGGTTTTGTGTGCGGTGTGTGTGTGTGTGTGTGTGTGTGTGTGTGTGGAAGGGTTGGATGGGGGGTGGTGGGGGTGTGTGAAATTTCTCTCATTATCATGTTAGCAGAGTTTTTTGGGGGAGAAAAAAACTCTTGTTGTATTCATTATATAGTGCAATGTTTTGTAAGTTTGTAGACATTTCTAAAAGTGTGAACATTTTTTCCTATAGCCTAGTGACAAAATCATATATTTCAAAAGGTATTCGAAAAACACTTCATAGGGACCATAGAGTAGGGCACTGTTCCTGACATTAGGCGAGTCTGTTCGTTCGGGTCAACACCTGATTCTGTAATGTGTTCTAACTCATTCTCGTATCAAGATTAACAAGCGTTCACAACAAGGCCAAAGACCAGAACTGCTGCATGGACCACTGGGTTGTCAAATGGTGCACCATGTTCTGGATGTTCATGCAGCAAAGTGCTTAAATGGACTGAATCAAATCAAAGCAGGTAGCAGGTATTTCTGGCACCTCACAGCTCCAGCGTTCAGATTCTGATCTTGTGTTTCGATCTGTGCAGTTTTTTGTTGGGTTTGCAGGTTATTAGTTTCTCACCAACAACATATCGATTATCGGTGGACTCCTAAGCCAAATAAAACTTGCAGTTGGTTGAACCGTGATAATCCTGATCTGGATAAAGTGAATGGTTCTGACATAATATATAAGAACTGAAAAGAAATGAACATGAAAGCTAAAATGAATGTAAATGAATGAGTACAGATTTCCAAACACCACAACCTCTCTAGAGCACCCTCAGAATACTCAAGGGTAGAACTGATACAGATTTTCATAGATTTCTCATAAATTTTGGATGTGAATACGTACAAGAAAATAAAGGTAAAAAAAAAAATCACGTTTAAAATCAAAATGACAGAGAAACCTGTTTATCATCCCTGTTCAAGTTCAATTCAACATAGACTTTTGTAAGGAAGTGTTTTGTTGTGTTCTATGCTTTTCGTTTTAACGCTAACGTGTGAGGAAATTTAGCGTCAACCTTGTGGGCGTGGCTTTGTCGACAGTGTTGGCGTTATTCTGACAGAAATGTCTGACAAAAGGCGTTTTAAGGTTATAAAAATACTGTTTTTCCTGTACGTTTTGATTGTTTTTTCTCCACAGTGAATGCTTAAGGTTTCCCAGCCAAACAAACAAACAAATTAATTAATTAATTAATTAATTAATTAATGCTTTCACATGGGCAACCGTATCCTACAGGATAAGTAATAGCCTATGCTTGCATTATTTTTATTATTATTATTATTTTCGCGAACCGGATTTAATAGAAATGTATTGCGGATTAACCCCGCTCTCCTAGCCCAAATCTAATGGTTTATCTCAGGCACATTGCATTTTCAATAATTACTAAATATTAAACAACAGATATTAAAATGAAAGAAAAAAATGCAAAAAAAAAACACGGAAGAACGCAAAACCTTTACTTCATTCCTCATGAGATTTATTTTGCTCCAAACAGGTGTTGTAACTGTAAAGGAGGATTTACAAAAAAAATAATAAACTTTCCATGGCATAATAATAAAAATAATAATAATAATAATAATAATAATAATAATAATTAGACCCTCTCTTGAATCCCTTATGTGCTTTATTCATCATCAGACAGATTTATCTCTAACTGCACATGCAACCAAAAAAATCTCTCAAAAAAAAGAATTTACTTTGTTTGCTCGTTTTTGTATATAAAAAACTAAAGTTTGTCCTACAACCGTGTACGTTAAAAAAAAAAGTGCGTAATATATTTCGTGTGTGTGTGTGTGTGTGTGCGCGTGAGTGTGTGTGTGTGTAATCTTTTTCTCGCTGTGTGTCGGAAAGGAAATGCGATTCGTTCCGGCGCTGAAATGCGTTAAATACAGCGCTTCATTCAGCATGCCGCGAGGTGTGTGTGTGTGTGTGTGTGTGTGTGTGTGTGAGAGAGAGAGAGAGAGAGAGAGAATGTGGTGATAATAATAATAATAATAATAATTGTTAGACCATATTTAGACACCCACTACAGTAACAACAAAGACAACAACCAAAGACAACGCCAAATTAATAACAAAATTAAGTCGGGTTTGCTTTGTAATTTTTCTTAAATTGTAATAATATTAATGATATCAACTATATCTTCTGTTTTCCTAAAACAAAAGCGTTTATCACTGTTTATTTATTTATTCAATCTCCAGGGTTCAAGTCAAACATTCAATGTTTATATGCATCAATTTGGCCTCATTATTATCATTACTATTATTAGTATCCATAATAATAATAATAATAATAATAATAACTATTATTATTATTATTATTATTATTATTATTATTAATATTATTATTATATGATCCATGTGATCATGTCAAAGTTCATTTAACACTCAAGGAGCTCATTAGAGGATTTTTCTTTGTTTTTTTTCTATTTGTTTGTTTGTTTCTTCACTGGATGACAGAAACAAATCATTCATGCTGCTTTACATTTCCCGACTTTAAGCCTTAACATCTGGTACAGTAAAGTGCAGAACGACGCAAAATAGATTAGCTGATATTCAGAGACTGTCGAAAGATTGATATGATTCAAAAGAAGCAACAGAAATGGTGAAGAGATTCTCTAGAACACTCATTTGTTTTCCGTAAGATCCAGTCAGTACTGTTTATACATGTTTGGTAAAGAATCGATTAGTGGTCATTTGAAACCAAACCTGAAATTTAAATAACTGTTCATCTTTTTAGAATTGTGAATTTTAAACACAGTAGTATAGCATTCACTGCTCTTCAGCTCACATCCACATTAAGAGATCATTAAAAAAAACTGTGCTAAGAAGCAAAAAGCCAAGCAACCAACGCTCTTGAGAGTACCAATCCAGCAGCAAGCACAAGTGAGTATTTCTCAAAGTGTTTATCTGACGCACATTTTAAGAGCCAAGTTCATCCTTGTTTAGGTCTAAAAAAATAATTAAACAAACAGATACAACGATGCTTAACACAAAATCCCAACACACCATTAACTTACAAAGCAAGCGTACTTTTCTGTTTGTCACTTGTATCATCATGAATACATGCTTTTCACAAAAGCCGTAAGTGAAGGTTTCTGTAAAAGAAACGAAAAATGTACAAACTACTAAACTGACAAAAACATGTTCACCTCAGCCACACTGGAACGAATACACATTTCGTACACCTTTATTTGCAGGTCAGACTGCAGAAATTCAGAAAAATTAAATCATGTCGCGTTAGTCCTTCTCAGGAATTGTTTTAAACGCTTGATAAAATCTCACACTTTATGCACAAAACAGGTCGCGTCCTGAATATCTCAGCTTTTAGGCATATAATGTGCAAAACACAACCGTGAGGACGCTGGGGACATGTTCATGTCTGTAATTTAATGTAATAAATGCAAATCAGTATGCACAAGGGATTTTTTTATGAATGATTATAATTACTATTATTATTATTAGTTTTAAACTTACGGTGCATCGCGGCGAACGGGTCGTGCTTGCAGTGAATTTCCATAGGTCAGAGGTCACGGCCACTTCCAGGCGCGTTAAACGACGTGAACGATGTGATGTTCAAAACAAAAAAAAATGGATTGATTTTTAAATTGTTTTGTTTTTATTATAATTTGAAATGTTCAGTCCGTTCTCCAACACTTTCATATAAAAAAATCACTTGAAAATTAATTAAATGACGCCCCAAGGAGAGAAAAAAAGTGGTTATTTGATCTTCAGAGAAATTCTTGAAAAAAGAAAAATCACCATATTACAGCCAACAATAAGCTCAACAGTAATGTCTGTTCGAATGCATAAGGAAGGTCCGTGGTTCTGGTTATAGTTGTGGTTGTGCAATAAACCCTTGTGGATGAAACAATCCGAACAGGAAGCATGCATGCACCGGTCAAGAAAAATCAGCCATGATGCAAGTCGTAAATTGTAAAATCCCGTTATTATTTTTACACCTTCAAAACCGGTGCATTTCTTCCTTCCGTCAGTCCCGTATTGGTTTCTTGAACTCCAAGCGTCCCATCAGATCGAGTTTCTGTAGAAGCCGCTCTCTGGAACTCCGACAGCGCGAGCGTCTGCACGTGAGCACCGAAACGCCGCATCTTACACATATAACGCGCGCTTTTTGTGACGCGCCATGGCACGAGCGAGCGCCCCGAGGTTCTTGTCCCGGACGAAGATATATATAAAAATGTATAATTATATTATTAATAATCAAGTTGTCAAGTTTTGCGATTGCAGCGAAAATACGAATCAATACCCTCCTCAGGCTGGTTGGTAAAGGAATTCTACATTAAAAAAAATAAAAATTATTATTCAACGTCCGTCCGTTTTATAAGACTGAGTGCGTGAGTGTGTGCGTGAGCGGCGCGTTCCAGAACCCGCTCTCGTGTGGACAGCGCCGGGGCTGAGGCGCTCCGAATCTACCGCTCCGCTCTGCCAATCACGGGGCACGCCAGCCAATCACAGCGCAGCGCCTCCGCTATCGCGTCAGCCAATCACAAGTCGAGCTCACACTCGGTGGCTGCTGATTGGCTGATTGACAGAACGCTCTTCCAGGCTGACGTGTGGTATCCGAAACGTTGTCTAATATCACACCGCCAGCGGTGCTGATTTAATGTTAAATTTTTATTATTATTATCATTTTAAAACATGCAAAAAAACTTTTTGTGTTCTTTTTGCTTTTGTAAATATGCAATTTAACACTTGTGTCATTAATTAATTAACTGATTTATTAAGACATTCATCGGTCAAGGTCATAAAGTTGTTTCATTTTAAATATAGTGTATTATATCCTATATACTGATTAATATGTCATAGCTGTAGGGCACATAAATCAGACTTATTATATAACTTAATTATATAACTGTATAGGTTTAGATTTAGATGTAATGTTTCCGTGCATTTTGCACGAATAAATAAACGAATAATTTAACAATTTGTAAGCCAGTATTAGACAGACTTAGTTAAAAAAAAAAGGTCAATAATAAAAATGTATCATTGGTCAAGTCAGGTTGTACATTAGCTATATGGTTTTTATAATATACGTTATACATGCTTAAATAGTGCAAAGGGTTGCCATATTATGAGACTATTTTTTTTCGATTTGATTTGCAATATTATAATAAATAAATAAATAACAAAGATTGATTTTTTAGATATATGAAGTATGAATTGATTGATACCCTTAACGCTTCTCGTTCTGTTTTGTACATTTTAATATCATAAACGACGTAGATATTGTTAGATTTTTTTAACTTTCACAAAACAGTCCCTGTTTTTGTTTTTCTTAATTTTTTAAAGTTTGTTTGTGGTGTTTGATATTTGTTTTATTAATAAAATACGATTGAAAACCAAAGGAGAAGAGCAGCTTTAAACGTGGATGATAACGCTAGTTGATTACTGTACTTATTCTTACCGGTCTATTTACAGAATTATACAGTTTGTATGGTTTTATATTTATTAACCGTAAATAGATTACTAGTTTTTACTGTAAATATAGCTGTTTTTGATTGGGTAGCAGCTGTTTCACCGCGCGCATCTCGCCAGGGGGCGCGCCTATAGGTCCTGCAAGTGCACGCGCGTCACGCACGCCAGGTGACCTACTGCACTACACTACGCCCCAAACCGCGTAATATCGTCTTTAAGGTAAAGTAAAAACTATGGTAAAAATATTAAAAATGTATTATATAAATATGTCATTTATGTATTTCAATTATAATTACACAGCAGACTGAAAAGCGTACGTGTAAACCTGAAAAAATGACCGAATTGGGGAAAAAAATCTTTTTAAAAATTATTCCTGATTATTTATTTATTTGGTTTAATTTAAAGAATGAAGAAAAAACATAAACTGTCAAATTGTTTTTAGGTACATATAATTTAATATTATTCAGGCAGGTAAAGTTTACAAACACTAATAAACATGGATTTTCTCTCATTAGCATGTTAGCTAAGTGTTTTTGTTTGCTTGTTTGATGTTTGTTTTGTTACTGTTTTTAAACTTCACAGACGAGCGACGGTTAAAATTTAAACTGTTCTCATGAGGAAGCTCGCGTGCGCTTCTTTCAAATCAAAACCTCACGTTGATTTTTACAGTGACGTTTTCTCTTCAAAAGCTATCACTTGGTAATTGTTTTGTTGCTGTTTAGTGATATTTATGAGTAAATGTGAATATGTTAAGTGTAAAATTATTTTTATTTTTTTTTTAATAACATAAAAAGGTAATTAGGTCTGTAAGAAGCAGATTGCAGTTAAATCAACATCATTATCGTGGATTGAGCCAAACATCTGGACACGGGCTTGCCTCTTTAGGCTACTTGGAACGATTTGGCCAGTCAAACTGAGCGAAAAACGAATGATTTTGAACGAATTGCAATTTTAAAAGAAAAAAATGGGGTTCAAAAAGTGTACCTTCATCTACTTGCTGTGGCGCTACATTAATTGTTTATACCTTGATTTGTAAATATTTTCACCTGGAAATGTGGATATAGTAGATATAATGCACGATAAAGGGTGCAAAATGCAAAATTGTACGATTTAGTCACTTTTTTGTATTGAATGTGTAATTCAAATCTTCTTTCGTAAAGTTTAATCCTGCTTTGAAAATAATAATAAAAAACATTTAAATACATTTTACATTTTAAGAAAGCAGTAATTACTAAAGTATTAGTAGAAATCACAGGTAGCTAGGTAGCTATATAGTGTATATACTTTTATATATATATAAATTTTTAATCCAGCATGAAAACGAGTTGCACTGCACACCCGCGTGACCACAATGCCAAAATTTTCTCTATAACGTTTAGATTGGATTATTACAAAAAAAAAATTCTAACAATACACACGTGTTTAAATTCAAACGTCTTAATCCTAAATGCCATCAACCAACAAAATGTAGCTCCATCACAGATTTAAGACCCCCATTGCTGAATGATGAACTCTAGGTGTTAATTCAATCCTGGAGATTTTGCAAGCACTCATTTACTCCCCCGTCAAAGAGATGGAGGTAATGTAGCAGAGGATGCAATACCTCTGGCCTATGCTCTATTAGACGAAGTAGATTTATAAAGATCTCGTTTTTTCTATGTGTGTGTGTTGTTTAGTTTTGTTTGCAATAAATGCATCTAATGGATTCTGTATCAATGTGTTAAAGGTTTGTAGAAAAGCCCAATGTAAATAAGTTCAATGTGATCTGCATGCACATCATAAGCTGTTACTGTTGATACATTTATAGTACTTCCGCATTTTCAATCCGGATGTGACGTATCACTCACTGCTCTGTCTCTTAATGTTCAGTTGATATTTCATATTGATAATATTCAATCATATAGCTTGAGGTACGGGACGTGCTTTTTAAAAGTACAAAAGATACAACCCTCAGCAAATATATCAGATAATGATATTATATATCAGTATTATTTAAATTCATAAATTTATATAATGATAATGCATGCTTAATTTTTATAACCGATTTTGGAGTATCCAAAGTTTCCAGTTCCAACATCACAACACACTTTACAGCACCATTAGCTCCTAAAATCACATCTTGCTCCAAAAACTCGTCCAGTTTGATTGAAAGCCACCAATTTGGTTCGATCTACTGCGTACCTGTTGCGCAAAATGCAGGTTTTTGTAAATAGTTTTATATATAAATAGGAAAGGATGAATAAATGAATTAATTGATACCAAGGACCCAAAGTCGATAGATCAAGAAATCACGTGTACAAGTTAATGTCGGTACAGTGTACACTGCCTTGATTTGGATCATGGACGATGCGCTTATATGTTTTTTGTTTTTCTTTTCCCCACTGGTTTAAAATGTAGGTCAGCATTTGACAAAACAAAGTCATATATGCATATGCAGTATTCTGTTTATATTGGGTATTTTGCTAAATAAATTTTAAAAAAAAGCATTTTACGCATGCGCATACATGCACACGGGCTACCGATGCATATTATATTATACAGTATAAACAGCTTCAACTCCATGTTCAAGCAGTGTGTGTGTGTGTGTGTGTGTGTTTGTGTGTGTAGGCTAAATGTATCACTGCATGCCGCATTTCTTAGACACGCGTTCAAAAGAAAAACACATGCATAATTTTATGATAGCCAGCTATCTTAGGTATATACATATGTACGAAAGAATGCAATTCAGTGAAACGCTGAAAGTGGATAAAACTTTACATAAACACTATAGCTGTTAATCCAGCTGTTAGTATCCACAACTAAGTTTTTGCAAATAAAAGACCAGCTGAAATTGTATGTCGTGTGTACTGCACTCGATCTAGTGCGTCTTGGATGTTATCATACGCGTTAAAAGTTTTGCAAGTTGGTGTGAAGAGGAAGAAAGAGAAACAGCAGGGCCTTACCCGACCGTCCGATGCGCGCCGATGGAGCTTTCTGATCCAAGTCCATACTGGGACACAGAGACGACCCGAGCAACAACGTTTTTTTTTTTTTTCCTTTCCGCCACCTCTTCTCTTTTTCCTTTTTTCCCCTTCTTTTTGTTGTTGTGTTGCACTGCTTTTGGCGTGGTGCAGTTTGCAGTAAAGCGAGTGTTCCGCTCCCCGTGGCGCAGTGGCGAGTGTGCAGCGGCCTGAGACTAAACGCTTTAGGTGGAAAAGAGTCTCCGGAGAAAGCGCGACACGATTAAGGGGGCAAAAGAGCAAAAAGGAGAAAGGGAAGATAAAAGAGAGAAAAAGAGAAAGCGAGGGAGAGAGAGAGTCGTGCGTTCTGTACGCGCGCTTAAGTTCTCAGTTTTTTCTTTCTTTCTCGTTGTTCCCCTGTCTGTCTGTCTGAGACGCGCGCGCACATCTGTTACACTTGTTTAGGAAACTTTTTTAAAACAAGTTTTGCTCTCTCTCTCTCTCTCTCTCTCTCTCTCTCATACATAAACTTCATCCAAGAACTAGATACCTTTTTTAGTTCCTGTTTACAAAAATGTCAGCAAAATTTCAAAAGCAAAAATCAGTTTGTAGCACATGCTGATTTATTTAAATGTTCATCACAAATACAAAATGTTATAATGTACATGATAACCTCCAATCAGCTACAGAAACATGAACATTGTGGCATTAAATAGTGCTGATAAATTTAAAGTGATACTATAATTTGCAATAACCCCCAGGATTTATGTCGTATAGCTTTGAGATCAGGGAACGTCTTTATGTGTTTAATTTATTTCTCAGTATCTTGATCACTAGGTTTAAATCTCTGATTCATAAGGACAGCATGTTTGTTTCCTCTTCTTCCTCTTCTTCTTACCACAGAGTGCGTTTAACTCGCTTCAGTGACCTTGACCTCAACAACGACCTTTCCTTAAGAGATACTGTATAGATGCTTGTTGCATAATAACATAATGACATGAGTTGAGTAAAGTAAAGGATAACTACAGAATATATAGATGTTTGGATATACTGAACAGTAAAACACATATATTTACAGAAATGTACAGCTCACAGTCAGACCCGCACTGTAGGAGTTTATTCCAAACTGTAAGAAGTGATTTTTGGATTAAGTTTGAGAAGGAGTTTATTTTTAATGCAACACGTTTTGAGGAAACAAAAATGTGTAATGTCAAGCTAAATGTGTGTATTTATTTAAATAACGAATATATTAATTTGGTAATTTATTCGTTTATCCTTTTTTAATTTTTTAAAAGCGTAATATCGACATGACCCTGTTCACCGATGTCTACCTTTGGTCAGAAAGTAAATGAAATATAAGTATAAATACAAATATAAATATAACAAATGCATTTTGGAATCTCAAATAATATCAAAGAATCAAAAGCAGATGTGGACCGCTGTTTGTTTGTTTTCAGGTATTACAAAAGCGCGAAACTTTTGCTAAAGAAAACAAAATTTCTCGCAAAATGTCTCGACTGCGTTATTGCGCATCTTTCTTCTTCTTCTTATTATTATTAATAATATTAATATTCTAGTTATTGTTACTGTTACTTTGTAAATCTATGTAAATGTATATAGTACGCAAAATATTCGCCTGTAGCCTCTAATTATTATTATTATTATTATTATTATTATTATTATTTTTATTTATTTTTTTTTTTTTTAGAAATGGAAGGAAGTAGACTAACTTGTATTTGTTCCTCATAATTGCTTACTTTATACCTTCGTTAAACGAAGTCGCGAGAAATATTGTATAATAATAATAATGATAATAATAATGACGGCGTGTTGTATTTCCTGGAGCTCGGAGGCTGGATAATGAAGCTCGGGATGAGAATTTTAAATGAATGTAGCTCGCGGGTCAGGGGGGATTATACCGACCCAAGGTCACGCGTGCCATTAAACATTTTATATATACATATATATATATATATATATATATATATATATA
>JAQQZS010000013.1:2969598-2980403 GCA_030068045.1 Platyallabes tihoni | reverse complement strand
AACGGGAGGGTCGGTGGTAATACGGATCTCTGAATGGCAGCCCTGTTCAGTGGTCCGAGGGCAATGGAAAAAAAACGGACTGGTGGTGTTTCACGATTAGAATATGATTACTTATGATTTTTTTAATACTTCTGGTTAAAAAGTCTGTAATATTATAGCTTTTTGCCTGAACCACTCACACTTGGACAGCACACACACAACGCTCAACTTAGGTCTGTCCTGGTGGTCTTTTTTAACCTCTGTGTGTGTGTGTGTGTGTGTGTGTGTGTGTGTGTCTGTGTGTGTTTCGCAGCTAGTAATCTCTCAGGCTTTTTAACTCCCTCTGGGACCTTCCAGAAAACGGCACCTCGCTATTATTAGGGCCTCTTTTTTTTTTTTTACATATATTCGGGGGAACTTCACCCTGCGCGTGGGTGGCTGTGCTTGTTTTTATATCTTAGCAGGGACCGAATGTCCCTGTAAGGTCCAACTTGTCTTATATAGCAATCCTTGTGGGGACTTTTTGGCTGGTGCTCACATAAAAAGCTAATTTTTATCTCATAAAGCTTTATTGTAAAGTTTTTGTCCAGTTAAACGACTGAGGTTAACGCAAAGTTGTCCGAAGAAAGGTCCCTGTATACATACTAAGTTAGAGGTCCTCACAATGATAGCAAGACAAATGTGTGTGTGAGGCGTAAGACCCAAGTCTTTCCTCTTTGTTTTGCACACTGTTAAAAAACGAACCCGGCGCCTCGAAAACAACTTTTACTTGTTGTAAGAGGGTAGTGAAGCATAGAGAGAGGGGAAACTGATACAGGCTATGAAGACAAGAGAACATAAAAATGAGGGAAAAACAAACAACTTATTGTCTGTCAAATCTACAAAGACCTGAAAGTGCATTATTCAAAATGTACACACGTTAAAGAATCAAGTTGATAGTAGAATAGACTGTCTCATTGCTCAGGTTTTCATCTGGAACTTTCTTCACCTCAGTGGTTTTCCTTCTGAGATTGTGGAGCTTGTGCTTTTTTTTTTTTTTTGACATTTTTATACCACTATAATTGCTTAGAGTCCTTGAGATCCAGCACGAGGGTCTGTGATTTTAAAAAGTTGCCTCTACTTTTCAAACATGATCATTATCATCATAAAAAAATGTAAATTGAGTTTGTAAGACAGATGTTTCCTTCATTATTTTTTCCCCTGTACTTTAATGAAACCTTGTTTGGGTGATTTACCCTTTTGAAGGCATGCCTTCAGATTGAGCCAGACATACAGTAAGATACTGCTTGTGTAATTTGGGTTTCCATTGTACAGATTTAGCCATCTTTAATAAATTTCGAGCCAGGCTCGATTCCCGTCTCTGTGCGCATGGAGTTTGCATGTTCTCCCCGTGATTGGTGGGTTTCCTCCGGGTACTCCGGTTTCCTCCCACACTCCAAAGATATGCAGGTTAGGCTAATTGGCGTTTCCAATTTGCCCGTAGTGTGTGAATGGGTGTGTGGGTGTGTGTATGTGTGTGTGCCCTGCGATGGATTGGCACCCTGTCCAGGGTGTACCCTGCCTCGTGCCCTAAGCCTCCTGGTATAGGCTCCAGGTCCCCGCGACCCTGAATACAGGATAAAGCGGTATAGAAGATGAGAGAGTAATAAAATTGGACGTTTTCTTAGATCTCTTTGGAGTGGATCTTGTAACATTTAGAGAACACTTTTTATAAAATATTCGTTTTTTGTTGGATAATTTACATTAGCTGAAGTTTGCATCTATTATTACTTCATATATGATTTCACCTTGCTAAAATTCTTACCTGAAATTATTTTTATAAGAATGTTATTTATTTATTTTTAACCTAGCTTAAAGTTTGACCTGATATTCTTTGTTGATAGAATAAACTAGCTCTTAACCTAATAGGACACTGAATAGGAAACTTAATAAGATATTAAAATATAACCTACTGCTTTATGTTGATGGTTTCACCTAGCTAGAATTTCCACCTGATATTCTTGTTTAAGGTTTTGTCTAGCTCAAATGTTCACCTAATATTGTTGTTGATGTTAAACTTGCTATAAAAACACCTAACAAAAAACTTAACTTTTATGTTGATGGATTAAAGTAGCTTTAAAAACATTTTACCTAATATTCTTTGTTGATGGGTTAAATCAGCTAAAACTTGTAGCTATCTTTTATTCTAGTTTGCGGTTTCACCTCGCGGGTTCAATTATCCTTCCATTGTTAACGGTTTAAATTAGCTAAAACTTTTATCTAATATTCTTACTCCATACAGTTCTGTATTAAGCTTGTGTCAATAATATGACGTTATATATGACAGTATCACTTTAAGCTATAGCCATCAAACTTAGTTGAATATTGACAGCTCTATAGGTAACGATTGATCCATTTATAAGTACAGCTGACTCGTAAATGAGTTTAATTAAGTTTTCGTTGGGTTTAGTGATTATTTAATGTTAATTTATCGTGGGCCACATGCTAAAACGAGTCCCTACTGTGATGCATTGTACAGCTTTCTTCGTATTCTGGTTTGTGTCGAACAAGTTTAATTGCCCAGGTTTTCACTCCTGCTGTCTCATTGTCCTCGTCCGTCAAATGTATCTCCGACGTGTATCATTTAACAGCTGTAGGTTTTGGAGAAATTATTCATGTAGCAAGTAATTGTGCTAAAACGATGAAATTTCACAATTTTAACAATATCAATTTTACCTCTTAATTTGGAACCGCAACAGCTGAATTATGTTGTAATTTTGTCTACGGGATAATATATCTTAATTTTTATTTTATTTTTTTGTTTGTTTAACAGTAACTCCCTCATTGTAAATATCATAAACATGACAACATATTAGCGATAAAGTTCTCTTGTATTTCAGTGTGAAATGTTTTGGTTACAGTTTTGGTTACATTGAGGTCTGGTATTTTATATAATTAAATTTTATTTTTGCACCACTGGATGTTTTACTGAAGGCTTTATTACAAAATCAGTGCACTCTTGGTTCAGATCGTTTTTCAATTTGGTTTCATTTTTGTCGTAGGAAAAAAAGTAAAATTGGAAATGCAGTTTGTATTTACAGCTTGAGTTTTTATTTTTTTTTGCTTGTACTGGATGTCAGCGAGAGGAAGCGCTTGGCTGTATGTTCTGGCTTTGTGATTGGCTTTTAAATAGACTTAAATGTATGACAGTGGCTTCAGAAGCTCACTCCTTATATTACACCTGCTGAAAGAGCATTGATGGACTGTTGTGAATCCATTTCTCTCGTATCGTAGTCGTTTCTCCCGTCAGCGCTGCCTCGCCGGCTTATCTTCAGAGTCCCCCCGCATTATCGTAAGGCGGGCCGGAGTTCACAAAACGATGCTATTATATGATGTGAACTGGATGAATTCTGGTTCTTTTATGGAAGGAAATAACATCAACGTTAGAGGATGACTTAAACGCCTTTTAACACCTTGCACTTCGTCGCATCCATTGTGTTGTATTTATTTATTTTTTTTAACTGAAAATATCGAAGCTGCTTAGTCGTAACTACTGCTTCATGCCGAGCCACTTTTCATTTTACAGCAGCCGTCGTTTCGAATGTTTGTTTCTTTTCTCAGCCGCTGTGATCAATAGTAATTGGGTCTGCAGCGGCTTAGAGGCTCGCCGGACCAGCCGAAGGAGAAAATGGAGGATGTTCACGAGGTGCGGAGCGTGACTGCTTCCCTCGCCTTCCCTCTGCAAATCTCGCCGTATTTATTCAGCATTACCTTTCACCAAAAAATTCTTCCTCCCTCTCTCCCTCCTTTTTTTTTCTTTCCCCCCTCTGTCTCTGTCATGCACGGAGGGCTGGAATGGGTGGAAGAAGAAAAAAAAAGTAATCCCTTCCAAGAGCTAAACCGCAGGTATTCTTCTCCATATTTTACCGCTTTAAATTGTCCTAATAAAAGCGGCTACATTCAAACGGAGAAACGAGACCTGCGTCAAGGTGCGTTAAAGAAATCTCCCTCACCTCTATTCAATTTGCGGCCCGTCGTAATGGGATTTCACAAAGTGTTGAGGAGAAGCAAGGGTGCTCGAGTCGACCTTGATCCGGTCCAAACCTGTTCCAAGTCCGTGGCTAAAGCAAAGACTTACAGGGAAGTGGACTTCTCTTTAGTGACATTTTAAAAACTGTTCCCGAAGCGTTAACCAGAACCCAAAAGTCCAGATTAATGCCCGCGGTTCACCCGAATGATATCGGGTTTGCTGTTTGATTGATGAAGTTAAGAGCGAGTCTTGACCCATGTCGTTCCGGTTCGTTTGCAGGTATGAACACTGTAACCTCAAACAAACAACAGGTTTCATTTCAGTGGGAACATTATTCAACCCGGAGTCGCTCCTGGCCGCAGGAAGTGAAGCCGCCTCTCCGTGTAGATTGGAGCCGCGTTCCTGATATCTGGGCCACAAAACAGCCTGGAATCAGTTCACAAAATAACACAACAGTTGGAATAAATCCAACAGATTTATTGGCATTAATGTTTAATAACATGTTTATTATTTAGCACCGGTGCCGTGCTCTATGTGCTTGGTTGGTTTTGATTTTTGTGAATTCCTCACATACTTGCAAGAGGTTTATTTACATTGTCCATCACTGTATTTCATAACCGATGAATGAATGAATGTCTTTTGTCAGTACATGTGAGATTTCTAGTCTCTGCCCCTCCTCCACACTGGAAAATATCATTGGCTCTATAATTCATACTCAGCACACGTATTAAACACTGAGTACACATTCATAAACCAGTTATAATCACTTTAAAGAGGTGTGGCCTATGTGGTTCAGTCTCAGTGAAGGAGGTGTGGCCTCTGTCTGTCAGTGTCAGTGAAGGAGGTGTGGCCTCTATGGTTCAGTCTCAGTGAAGCAGGTGTGGCCTCTGTGGTTCAGGCTTAGTGAAGGAGGTGTGGCCTATGTGGTTCAGTCTCAGTGAAGGAGGTGTGGCCTCTGCCCGTCAGTCTTAGTGAAGGAGGTGTGGCCTCTGCCCGTCAGTCTTAGTGAAGGAGGCGTGGCCTCTGTGGTTCAGTCTTAGTGAAGGAGGCGTGGCCTCTGTGGTTCAGTCTTAGTGAAGGAGGCGTGGCCTCTGTGGTTCAGTCTCAGTGAAGGAGGTGTGGCCTCTGCCCGTCAGTCTTAGTGAAGGAGGTGTGGCCTCTGTTCGTCAGTCTCAGTGAAGGAGGTGTGGCCTCTGTTCGTCAGTCTCAGTGAAGGAGGCGTGGCCTCTGTCTATCAGTCTCAGTGAAGGAGGCGTGGCCTCTGTGGTTCAGTCTTAGTGAAGGAGGCGTGGCCTATGTGGTTCAGTCTTAGTGAAGGAGGCGTGGCCTCTGTGGTTCAGTCTCAGTGAAGGAGGTTTGGCCTCTGCCCGTCAGTCTTAGTGAAGGAGGTGTGGCCTCTGTTCGTCACTCAGTGAAGGAGGCGTGGCCTCTGTCTGTCAGTCCCAGTGAAGGAGGCGTGGCCTCTGTCTGTCAGTCCCAGTGAAGGAGGCATGGCCTCTGTCTATCAGTCTCAGTGAAGGAGGCGTGGCCTCTGTCTGTCAGTCCCAGTGAAGGAGGCGTGGCCTCTGTCTGTCAGTCCCAGTGAAGGAGGCGTGGCCTGGTGAATTTTTCTGCACTGGTTTGTACTGACTCTGTTTGGTACTGAATTGTCGGCTCTGTATATTTATCTTTCATGCTTCCTTGATCACGCGTTCAGTGTCGTGTTGTAAGATCTCGGATTAAGAGCGGACAGGATGTGGAAGTGAGTGAATCTGAGAAGGTAAAACCCCTCGTCCCACCCGTCCCACTCCTCATCAGGGTTATTATTTTCACTGACTCAGCCGCGTCGCGTATAGTCTAAAGGGTTGTTAGCATCTCATACGTTGGCACATGCTGATCAAAAACAACTTGGGACGTGAAGATCTTCCTCTTTTAATCTGATGAAGATGCCCCGGGGACGAGCGCAAGAGCAAGTAAACCCAGGCTCTGGTTTCTACCCCTCCCCGCCGTCTCATCCTCACCTGCCCCACGTCCTGAACCTGACGGGATTAGTCTGTTCGGATGTTAAACTTGAACCGATCTTGGCGCTAAATCTAATTAGTATCGATTTTGTGTTTTTTAATCCTTAAACGCACGTCGAGACCCGATCGGCCGATTTATATCGGTGTCCGGATGAGGACGGTCCCGCGACTCGGCCCACGCCAGATTTGTCTTTCTTAGGATTAAACTCTATTGTCTTTGCTTAATATGAATCAGAAGATACAAGTAGTTAATAATTCAGGTTTGCGGAGCGTGTGTGTGTGTGTGTGTGTGTATGTAGTTTTTTTTCCCCCTCCCACCTGTTTCATATGCATCTTGCAATAATAGGTTCTGAACGAGAGCCCTGCCGACGGCGGCTACATTAGCGAGAGGGGAAAAAAAGGACAAATTAAAATCTTAAAGCGCTATTATTTAATTACCCCAATGGCCATGGATTTGGTGTGTGTGTGTGTGTGTGTGTGTTGGCGAGGGCAATAGAGAGGGCAGGATTATTCTGGTTTTTCAATTTGCAGAACCCAAGGCTGCCCCCCTGCCTTAAACACACACACACACACACACACGCTTCACCCCCTCCCTCACCCAACCGCTGGAAGATAAAATGGCATTATGGTAAATTCCACTTAATGACAAATTTTTAATTTGGTGAACACGACCCCCCCTCTTTCACCTCATGTGTGTGTGGGTGTGTGTTGGTGTGTGTGTGTGTGTTTGCGCGTGCTTGTGAGGGAATATGAATGAAGACTAATTACAGTGCGGATGGGTTCAGGAGAAAGAAAAGGCGCTCTTGCTTTTCTCCAGCCGCCGCGATAAGGGAACGGAAACGCAGCAGATTAACGCCGCTGTTTATCTCGCGCTGTATAATAACAATAATAACAATCATGAAAATTCGATCTGCCCCTCAGCCCCCGATAGGAGAACACTCCCACTGGAGGATTTTCATCAAAATGAAATTGAAGTCGCAAGCCAGCGGTTTTTTATTTATTTATTTATTTATTTATTATTATTATTATAAAATAGATCAGGTTTCTCTCTCGCCTCAGAGAGATCGTCACATAGCTCGCGTCTCAGCGCTTCATTTTGTGGGTTTTTTTTTTTTTTTGCTCGCAAATAATGAATTATTTTGCACCGTTATAAAATATTAGAGACGGAGAAAAAAATCGATCCAGTTATAAATCATGATTCTTTTCTGTGCTGATTCATGTATCGCCACTCTGACTCCAAAAAAAAAAAAAAAAACTTTGTAGTTCTTTTAAAAACTAATTGTTTTTGTGTATATAATAGAGATGAAGCGGTCGATCAGACAGTGAGCAGAATTGTCTGGGTTTTTTAGTTTGACTGGTCGTGACCAGTGATCGTCAAACTTTTTTTAAAGGTTTAAAATTGGACCAAAATCGTAATATCGACTCAGGATATTTATAAAAAGCTTAAAAACTTATAGAATCATAATTTTAATCGAATTAGCACCAAGGTATCGTGATAATATCCCAGTCCTTTTCCTCTTGCAGCTGAAATGTTATTACAGTTGGGTATCGTTTTTGCTTTTTTTTTACGATACTGATGCTAAAACGAAACTTTAAAAAAACGTTATCGGTGCCTGAACCGTTACTTTAAAAAACTAAATTAATGAATTTTAAAAAATGGTGGATAACATTAAAGAATTTTTTTTTTAAATAAACAATATGTTAAAAGTTTACATAAACGTATACATAAATATAAGTAAATACAAAACACAACAAATTTGCATGCTAACTAACAAAACTACAATAATTTAACACAATAACCTTGAAGTAGTTGATATCTCTGTACGCTACAAATTTCAGCAAATCTTTTGCAATGAATTTGCCAGAAAAACACGACGTCTTTACTGACTTTGCTGTGTTGGTCTGACAGGGGCCGGACACACACACACACACACACACTCTGCCACCCCTTTACATGTGATTGTTGAAAGACATTGTCTCGGTGTCGTAATCTCTTCATTCTGAAATACAGCCGCGCTTTAGGTATTTTAATTTCAGCGTGTTTAGCTTAGCGCGCTAACAATACCGGCTGCCATCGGAGCGAGTGTAATTACTGCGCTCACGTTTCGTTGTGCTTTTAATTCGGAGTGTGGGAACAACATGGACACTCGCATTACTACAAAGATCAGTTGGATTCGTATTGTTTTAGAGCTTTTCTACTCGCGTGCATTTTCTCAGGCGGGAAATAATTTTTTCACGCGCGGTGGCGCCGTGATCTGTGCTCTGATTCGGTTATATAGGTACAGGTGCGTTACTTGCAGCGGGTTTCAGTACCCAACCCTGAATGTTACTAGGGTTAGTGTTTAGACTCGTCGAAGCTAGCCGCAAAACTTCACTACGAAACGTTTGGTGGCCATCTTTGGAAAATCACCTCCAATCCGAAATTTGCTTTGATAATTTTGTCATTTGATTTCATCATCATCATCAGTATCATTCCATAGCTACATCTTAGCTACACCTTTCCTGGTGTTTGTCTTCATTCTTCATCTATACTGAAGTAGAAAAAGTCCTGATTTGTGTGGTAATTGTTAATCATTATCGCAACACACACGCACACATACACAAAAAGTGTCAGATTTGTCATTTTGTAAACCCCCCCCGCTCCTTACACCGCACACGCCCCTGTCGCCCTGTCACTCAGCCGTCCGAGCATACGGTTGCCGTGCGGTCGCCGTGCCGCCCCCCCGCTGAGCCGTAATTGGTCCCCTACCGCTCCGTGTTCAGAAACACTTCTTTGATTGACAACCCTGGCCACCTGCCCCGCACCACCCGACCCTGGGGTTTAAAACACAGGGTCACCCCCAGAGCATAGCGGTACCCGCTGCGCGCTGCTCGGCATTATGGGTAGATCTTGGCCCTGCGCCCTGATTGTGTGTGTTAACGAAGGAGGGTCGATGCTGTGATTGTCAGAACAGGGACAAGAAGTGATGTCACGTCTTTATAGGCGTCGCTCGGGGTCAACACACACACACACTCAAACACACACGCACACTCAAACACACACACGCACACACAAACACTTGTGTTAGATTCTGTGAGAGTTCTGATAAATAATACTGACTGACGATACGGTATGTTGCGATGATGTCGTCATGGAAATGTCAGTGTTTATGTGTGTGAGTGACGTGAGATAGAGAGATAGATGGATAGAGATGTCAGTGCGCTCCATGTAACGTGGTTGCTTCAAACACTTCAAAGAGAGAGAGAGAGAGGTGTGTGTAAAGCGAGCCGTGCTGTAATCCATCATCAGCCTGGACGTCTATCGATCGGCGTCCACAGTCGGAGCGGAGGAAAGAAAGAGAAAGGAAAGAAAAAAAAACCTCGTTAGTCTCTCTATCTGTGAAAGTGTGAAGTGTGTGTGTGTTCACCGCTGCACGCCGCTCGGTTTTCACGCTCCCACTCTCCACTGCTCACCTAACTCGCTGCGGTGTGATCACGGACCATGATGCATTTCACCGCACTGATTTGCATGGCACTTTCCGATTGGCCCCGAGGAAACACCGGATCCTGTCACCTGGAAGCGTGAAGCGGTAGAGTGTGTGTGTGTGTGTGTGTGTGTGTGTGTGTGTGTGTGTTACACCGAAATAGAATAAACATCATTATGAAAATGTGAAATCAGTGTGTACTAGAGGGATAGATGGATAGAGAGAGACTAATGGATGGATAAACACACACACACACAGATGTGCAAATTCGAAACACAATCGTTCACATCAATTGGGTTTATTTGTGTGTGTGTGTGTGTGTGTGTGTTTTCTCCAGGTAGAAATGAAAGGATTCTGAAGGAAGAACTTGTGAGAGAGACATGAAAGAGATTTACACAAAACAAAAAAACAGAAAAGGAAAAAAGAGATGCCTTCGCTACAAGCAGCCGTCCTTCTGTGTGTGTGTGTGTGTGTGTGTGTGTGTGTACACCACCCTTTGATTAGATTAAGGTCTGAATGGCAGTGTAATGCGTTTGCTCCGTGGTCCATGGCAGCGCCGCGTCTGCCTCTCCGGGTGCCTCTCGACCAGCCCAACTCTCTGTGTGTGTGTGTGTGTGTGTGTGTGTGTGTGCGCGTGTGTGTGCGCGCACATCAGGTACACACAACCTGTATACACAATACAGTACCGCAAGCACTCTTTCCTCCTGAAGAACTTTTTTTTTTTACATAACCGTAGCCCCGCCTCTAAACGTCAGGCCACGCCCCCTGTGCTATAGCTATAGAAACGCAGTTTCTGCCCCTTTATGGTCGTATCGGACGCTAGTTAGGAGTCTAGCGCTCATGCTAGGTCACGCCGTGCCCTCCCTTCATCGTCCCCTCGCTTTGTGCTAATGTCTCTCTCTCTCTCTCTCTCTCTCTCTCTCTCTCTCCCCCGTGTGTGTGTGTGTGTGCGCGTGTGTGTGTGTGTGTGTGTGTGTGAGGACTTTGATCAGGTTTGGGGTGATAGACTCCGCCCCTCGTGGTCTGGAAGGCCACAGTTACGCTTGAAGGAGGTTGTTATGGGAGATGGAGGGGATTTATACATGGTGTGTGTGTGTGTGTGTGTGTGTTTTACCGCTGCTGATCTGATAGCCCTTAATTTGAACTTTGTTCTTCCTCTGTCTCTTCTATTTTTCTCTCTTTTCTCTCTCTGTCTCTTTTTCTTTCTTTTTTTGTCTATTTTCTTATTCTCTTATTATTTCCTTCTGTTTCTCTTATTTTGTCTCTCACTTCTTTCTTTCGGTCTGTCTGTCTCTCTATCTTGTGTCTCAGTCTCTCACTTCTTTCTTTCTATCTGTTTTTTTTTTCTTTTAT
>JAQQZS010000013.1:2949594-2967067 GCA_030068045.1 Platyallabes tihoni | reverse complement strand
CACACAGAGAAAACAATTCGCATGACAAATTCCGAAACTTCACGAACATGACACTGAAAAATTAATGCAGTCACACACACACACACACACACACAGTCTCACGTCCAGCATGTCCAGCCCTGTCCTCCAGTGCATCATGGGTAACATTTTAGATGATCGTATGGACTCTGGCACGCTGCAGTGCATCATGGGAAAACATCATCGACAGTTCTGATCCTTTATTGCATTTCACGTGATGTTCGCAAAGATGTACAGGTATGCAAATGAGATAACCATGTGTGTGTGTGTGTGTGTGTGCGCGGTACAGTCGTGCAGCTGTGGATCAGTGTGCTAACTGTCTCTCTTTCAAATCTGTCTCTAGAGGATTATATAAATACGAACAAATCAGGGGAGTTGGCCTTCCTGAAAACACACTCACACACACACACACACACACACACACACTAATCACTATATTACAGTGTACAGTGTCATCATGTGTTTCCTGTTCCCTCTTGTTTTTCTGCAGAGTTTGTGAGCGTGGCGGGTGACGAGCAGGGCTGGGCCGTCTCAGACAAAGACAAGGAGGTACCGGATCAGGCTCATCACACACACACACACACACACACACACACACACACACACACACTCTTCTATCAAAACATCTATATGGTACAGTAAGGGAACAATCAGCACTGCATCATGGGTAAATCAAAAAGCGTGTTTAGAATTTTAGGTATAAAACGTTTTGTTTGTGTGTGTGTGTGTGTGTAGGCCCAGATCTGCAACAAAAGAGGCTTGGTGGCGGTGAGGCGCGTCTCGAATCGCTACTACACCGAGAAGACGGTCACCTGCCGCAACTGCAACAAGCTCGGCCACCTGTCGAAAAACTGCCCCACCCCCAAGGTACTAGCGCACTGACCTTACCCACAATCCCACACTGTCGATGACGATGATGACCACGCCCTGCACTCCATTCTGTAACAAACTGGCAAAGCTTGTGAGAAAACTTAATGTAATGGCCGCCTTTGTCCAAAAGCTACCTCATGAAATATATGTACATCGTATCTTTTTAAAGACATCGATCAGCGGTCATGAATTGTCTGCCGGCGATCGCGACCAGGAAACAGTAGGAATGTTGGCCTTATTGTCGCTAAACTGGACAGAACAGCTACAAGTAGAATTACTTACTACCTCAAATTCACTTCATGAGTCGGAGAAGTTCTGTCCATGTTTAAAACAGCACTTCATACATGAGGAAATGTATATAAATCAAGTCGAACATGACTCCGATGCCTACACCTCAAAAAACTCTGGTCCTTTCAGCCACTTGACCTTAACGTGACCTTGCTTACCTGTGACCTTCCTTGCACGCTTGCGTATTTCTCATCCTAAACCGGTTCATCCACAGGTTGTGATGCGAGGTCCGTTTAAATTCTCTGCACAATATATTACTTTCCCTTGAAATTTAATTCTTTTTTATTTAAAACCTGTCACTCCCACGTCAAAGCTACAACCACCAATCAAGTGAAGGCCAAAGACTACCGTGTGTTTCCTCCGAACCAGGTGACGCCAGCCACCTGAATTTTTTCCATCCGCTTGCTTGAGCTCACAGACGCCCGTGATCGCCCGTAGAGCTGCGATTGATGTGAGAGCGCCAAGTGCCTTACTTCTGAGAGAGCTCGGCCAATCAGCTCTCTCCAGGCCCTCGAATGCGAGAAGCTACAGCATCACCCGGGATTTGAACTTACGATCTCTGGATGATGGGACAAGTTCGTTTTTTTTACCTGGCCACTTGGGGGTTCCCAGAACTCTCTGGCGTGTTTTTTTTTCATGGGAGTTTCTGAGAACAATGGACCACAAAGTCTGGTTCAGTTTGTTCAATGAGAACACAATCGTTCCACACTTAGGAACCGTTCCCTTGTGTTTAATGGCGGCTCACCAACCAAGTAGGTGCATACTGCCACCTGCTGTATCGGAGGGTGTAAATACGCGAGTGTGTCCAAGAACAATGCTAAAAAAAACTATTTGAGCGCAGTCCAGTGGTTGAGTGGGGACAGATTGTTTCTGGGCACGGTACGAATCAGTCGTGCCTAATGTGATTACGCCCCTTAATCGACTAAAGTTGTGAACTATTACCTGAGACAAAAGCTTGTAGTTTGTTAGTTTTTTGGGGGGGTGGGGGTTGTGTTAGGGCCCCAGGAGTCGGTGGATTCAGCACACAAGGGGGACGTAATATACTTTAGAAAGAAAAAAAAGAAAATAAAACCCCACAATGGCGGCGTTATTAGAAAAAATGCAATCCTTTTTTTTTGTCTTTTTTTAAGCAATAAACAATGCTCCATACAAAGCCATAAAAATAGCGTAATTTTAGTGTTTGTCATTAACATTAACGTCATCTGCGTTTTTCTGTTACATGACTCGCACGTAGCTTGTGAATAGCGATTAAAATTGTGGTCACGTCACAAAGTCACAAGGATCACAAAGTCTTACTTCAATTCTACGAGCCAAATAAATAAAAAAAACGGTCTTGCGTGTGTTTAATGGACATCGGTTTTAAACCTGGTTTCTGGGGACCTGGCGCTGATGTGACCGTGTGGGGGGGGTAGGGGTGTAGGGTGGCGCATTTGATAATTTATTGAATAATATGATTTTCTATTGTAACTCTGACTCTGTTTCTCTCTGTGTGTGTGTGTGTTTGTGTGTAGAAGGCACCATGTTGTTCGCTGTGTGGTCTCCAGGGCCATTTTGTAAAAAGCTGTCCAAACCGTCATTGCTCAAACTGCGCTCTTCCGGGTCACACGTACGACGACTGCCTGGAGAGGGCGTACTGGCACAAACGCTGCCACCGCTGCGACATGACCGGCCACTTCGCCGACGTGAGTGACGCCCACGTTACAGGATTTCACGGACACAAGATTACACACATTTCAAATGGAAGAGCAAAGGGTTGTGTGATTTAGAGTGGGAGATAGTGATAGTGAGTTCCTTGCCTGTGTGTGTGTGTGTGTGTGTGTGTGTGTGGATGGGGTCTTCCCCTGGGCTGTTCCTTTCCTCATTAAGAGAGACGCTTCACAGGCAGTGAGTGTAACTCGCGCACACACAAACACAGCTCGTCACCTCCTGACAACATGCCCGCTGAGAGCGACTTGAGGTAGAAGAAAGACGAGTTAATGAGGAATTAAAGGAAGAACAAGTGCGTGATGAAGTAAACTGTTGTTTTGAAGTTTACAGTGCAGTCACCTGTAAGGGCGCAGCGATATATCGAGATAAAGAATTGAGAAATATTTTTAACCTGGCTTTTAGAAATGGCGCTCGTTTTAAAAGCTAGTATCATTCGCTTTCGGGAACAATTTATGTACAATTATTAAACTGAATATTTATACATATATAAACAGAAAATATATCATGAAGTTCGTTTGTGTGTATATTCAGCACTCAGTGATTCGATCACAAAAACCTTTTGGGATTTCGAACGAATCTGCAAAATTTTAGGGGAAAACTTGAAACCCAAAATGCATTTTCTACGGGAAAAATTTATACGTGGAATTTTTTGAATTTTGCTTAACTGGCCTTAGAATTTCGCTAACTTCTAGGGGAAATCTTAATATAGTACATACAATTTAGACTCTCAGTACAGTTTTTCTAACTTTTAGAGGGAAAATAAATACACAGAATTTTAGAAGCTCAGTTAAATTTTGCTGACTTTTTTTGGAAAATGAACAAAATTTTATAGACTTTACAATTTTTCAAACTTTCAGAGGGAAAATAATGACATGAAATTAAGGCTGAGTTAAATTCTGCTGACGTTTTGGGGAAAATGTACAAATAAAATTTTAAAGGCTCTATTTTTTTTAAAACTTTTAGGGTGAAAATTTATTGCGTAAAATTTTAGAAGTTTAGTACAATTTTACTTATCTGAAAGCTGTGTCGTGTCAACTGGACTTACAAACGGGTGAAAATTAAATCAAAGTAAAATTCTAGGGGTTCACTACAGTTTTGCTATGTTTTAGGGCAAAAAGGCAGAACTGCATTTTAAGATCACATTTATTCTCATTTGTTCAGTTAGTTTCTTGCAAAAGGTGTCCTTTACATTGGCTTTTGTTCATACCCCTTCTCTCCACACAGGCCTGTCCTGACATCTGGAGGCAGTACCACCTCACGGTAAGAAATCTCACACACACACACACACACACACACACACAGACACACACAGACACACACACACACACACACACACACACACAGAGTGAAGCAGCAGATCTGTCCCACCCTCGCTCGGTGCATTTAGACAAATTGTTTCTCCGAGCTCATTAAAAACAAGAATTTTAAGTAGATTAAGACTTAACGAGAACTTAACGATTTGGTGATATTGTCTAAACAAGCTCTGTTAAGGTGCTGCTTCACATGAGAGATCGTCATTCATTAATTGATTGCAGCATTAATGTGTTTTAATGCGTTATTGTATTCTTGTTGTCAAGACATTTGTGTATCTGCCGTTATGGGGACACAGGGTCCTCACAAAGGGCTGAAAACCTGCTCACATACACACACACAGTTATGGTGACCAGGTAACTGTACGCACACCGTCAACACTCTTTCTTACTCCCATACTCTTTCTTTGATACACACACACACACACACACACACAGTTTTCTGTGGACAAAGCAAAGGTGCTCACAGTGTCTAAAGTGTCTGACACAGACTCTCTTTTTCATGTGTGTGCGTGTGGTGTGTGTGTGTGTGTGTGTGTGCACGTTTTGTGAGTAAAGTAGGTAATTGGCAAACTTGGGAAGCGTTTGCTCCCCATAGATTCACAGGGCTGAGAAGGCATGTGACAGTCACACACACACTCTGCCAAACGTCAAGGGGCAAGCTGGAACATCTGCACACCAGCACACACACACACACACACACACACAGAAGAGTGTTTCAATATAGACCTCAGTGTAAGAGAAAAGAGCAGGTTGTTTGTCAATTAAAAGACGTGATAAAGCATGAAATGGGCTGCCAGGATCACTCGACCCATCACACACACACACACACACACAGGCTAATTAGGAAGCATGTATAATGAAAAGGCCATACGGTTAGCACGAGTAACACTGAGAGACAAAGCACAAGGTGAAGGAGATTCACACTCATCCGTTCATGATGTAAAGATAATAAGAATTTACACTGGAGTTTTTTATTTATACAGTCGGCTAAAATAAGGAAAGCTAAATATGTAACGTTTATAAAAATAAAATAAAAAACTATTCCGAGAGAGATTAGAATGAAGCGAAGTGAAGGAAATGACCGAATTACAGTTTTCGTAAAAAAATAAAAACAAACATTTCTTCCTTTATTTATTAATTGAAGAATCGAAATCGAAACCTCATTATACAGTAGATCCTTGGTTTTAGAAACAGGTAATTGTGCATTTCTTCTACTGATTAAGATATTCATTTGAAATGTATGTTTTAATATATATATATATTTTTTTATTAAGCAACTAAGCAACGTTTATTTATTTCCTTATATTCAGAAAACATACTGTATAAGGTGAAGACATTTTAAGACATTTGTTTGTATTTTTTTATTTTAAAGTACATTGGGATTTTTGTTTGTTGCATATTTGAATTTTCTGTCTTTATTTCCTGACCTCTGTTTCTCAGAAATATAGAACTTTTCATTTATATATTTATTTTCCACCTTGACCTTCAGGTGTCTTGTTAATTCTTGACTCATTACACTAGAGTGTGTGTGTATGTGTGTGTGTTTGTGATTCCACTTGCTCCTCGGCTGTAATGATATATAATGGGCTCGGAGTCGCTTTATAATAGAGTGTAATAGTGGATGATGGTTTCATATGGACCTGTTCGGTTCTGCTGGGCTGCACCCATCTGCTGGGATCCTCTGGGTCCTGCTCTGCGTACTGCTGCGTGTGCACGTGTGTGTGTGTGTACACGCAGTTAAATGGACCAACCCTCAACATACGGCATTTAAGGCCTTTAAACTATCTGATACTCGAGGGCTCCGAGTTAAATACAGTGCAGGTACGTGTGTGTGTGTGTGTGTGTGAGTGACTGTGAATGTGTGTGTGACACTTCGGGGAGCTGTGGCCTGTCGCCCTGCGCTCAGCCCACTCAGGTGTGAAAAGGCATTCTGTCAGAGCAGTCCTTGCTACTGGGTCTATTTATCGTATGTATGTGTGTGTGTGTGTGTGTGTGTGTGGTCTGCACCTGTGTTTGCCAACAAACAACCTCCAAACTCGACTGGCTCTGCCACAAAACCCCAGAGAGAGAAAGAGAGAGAAAGCTGGTTGTTTAATGCCAGAGATGCGATAGTTGCCGATTGTTTGTTTTTATCGTGATTAACGATAACATCGATGCGTTTTAAAAAATTAAACAGAGATGAGATCTGATAAATGTAAAATTCATGGTTAAAATACCGTATGGTATCGTGGTATTGGAAGCAGAGATAAATTGTCAGTTTGAAAGTGCTGTTGTTTTTTTTCCAAGCAATGTAATAAATACACAAATTTCAATAAATTGGTTTAAAAATAAATGATTAAGTTAAATACATGTGAATTTTTTTACTGTGTACAAAATTAATTCTAAAAAAAGGAATCTAAAGATTGTTTTTTATTATTGAGACTAGAATTTCACTGTACATCATTAGTTGAATGTTTGAAATCTGCTGTACATTATTGTTAGTATTTTATTTTATTAACATAATTAAATAAAATGTTTTCCTTCTGATTTTTAAAAGTCACATCACAAACCATAGCATTAACCAACAACAACAAATTTCACAAGTTGAAAAACATTTTGTTCGGTTTGTACAATACGGCAACATTGTGAAGTTTTAACATATAAAGTGAAGCCGTGAAAAACGTAAAATTAAACAAATTATACAATTTTGATTCGTCTATTTTACGTCGTTCAGAACTTGAAATGTTTTTCCTGGTGCGAATGGAAAGTTTAGCATTTATTGTAGTTTTCTTAAAATGTTTCACTTAAATTGTTTCCATCTTCGAATTTCATTATTAAAAATACCCTTATCATTAACAATTAACAAGGTTTAAATATACAGTATAATGAGAAATTTATAGAAAATTGTTCACTATATTCTGTATAAAATGTACACCTAGGGTTTTGTATGCATTAAACTGTTCATTTATGAAACTAGCTCAGGTTTATGTTCAAAGCTTTAAACATGATGAGAAGAGAAGCCAGGGTTCTCGGATAAGGACACGATGAGGACAGAAAGCAAAGGGAGACCTCTTTATGAGGCAACATGGTACTGGAATAAAGAACTCACAGCGCCATCTGTTGCTTGAAAAGTGGAATTACAGCTTTCTTGCATCAGTGGAGCAAAACCTACTGATCATGTTTTTGTTTATTTATGATAAAAGATTTGGGACCTGAAGTTAAGGTTTTACAATTTGCACAACAATATGAGGAAGTAATAATAATAATAATAATAATAATATTGATATCCTGATTGATAATACGGAATCGTAAAAGTGTGTGGCATTCATATAAGGACATGACGCGAACGACTATTATTTTTGAAAAATTTACATACAGAAATTTGATAAATTAAAACTAAATTCAAACTTGATAAATTACTGCATTAATAGTGAATTGGCCGTAGTTAGAAATTTTTTTATTGTAAATGAACACTGTCGGTTGTCGGTCCCATATTGATCGGAGACTAAATTAAAACATTTAGATGATATTAAACAAAAGTGTAGCAGATCCTGTGTGATGTGAGCTAAGTATGAGCTAACTGACCTAACTATTGAAATCGGATTGTTTCTGATGTTTACACCACCCCTGATTTTTTCTGTTTTGTTTTGGATTTTTTTAACGTCACAAAACTTGAACAGTTTTACATTTTTATTTTACCTTAATTTCTTAAATGAAATTAATGATGTTACCAGTTTTATCCTGGTACGTTTTTAAGGCACTCCTGTACTTCTGTCTTCTGTCTTCCATGTTTTCCCCCCCCAGCTTCACCAATTCCTATCAGGTATTATTTGTTAAAAATGTAAAAAAGAAATTAGTAAAAATTATGGTTTTAATTTAGTCCAAATGTTCATTTGACACACAGCTGTCAAAGTTATGCTTAAATTTTAAACAGTTTTTAAAAACTTTACTGAGAAAAAACTGACGACAAACCATATAATTTGGGACCGTCAGCACTTCAATAGCTGCAAGGAAAAAATTCATATATAAACTAATAACTAACTAACTTAATTTCATATATAAACTAATGTTTGCGACTTTATTAATATATTAGAAAAACAATGAGTAATGAGTCCGATGTTGTAGTGCAGTATGTACTGGAACTGTATATACACAACGTAGTTTAAAAAGCCCTTAAAGACGACAATGATTTAAAAATTTATGTTAAATCCAAATGAACTAATTAAATCCCGCAAACTTAAAATGGAGACGCCTAAAACACACCTGTATTGATGGATGATACGTGTCAGATATTACTTTCTCACTGAGCTACAAAGCTGTAATCATCTGAGTGTGTATGTGCACGTGTGTGTGCCGTGTTTTGGTATCATAGTGGGGACCAGCCAAGTGTCCTCACAAAGATCGGTGAGTTTTAGCAGCTTTGTGGGGACATTTGGCTTGTCTTCATGATGAGAGTGTTTCCCCAGGTTCTCAATGGAGAGCAGGAGTTATATTTAGGTGAAGCGTTGCGTTGGTGAATCATTCTTGGAGACATGTCCCCTCAAGGTCCTCACTCGGATAGTAAGACTGTGTGTAAGTGTGTGTGTATCGATTGTTGGCCCAGGGCAGGATCTCAGCAGGATGTCTTGTCAGAGCGCTGAGCACCACTCATAGATAAAGCTGTTCAGTACATTCGCTCTCTGTCTCTCTGTCTGTCTTCGTTGTTAAAGTTCCTCAGCTAATCTGATGAATTTTCTGCAACTGTACTTCGGCTTTGTTCTCATTCTGTCCGTTTTTCGCTATTGTTTTTATAGTAACAGCTCACACTTTAACCTGACGATGTGTTTATCAATGATGTTCCTCCAGACACATCCTGTATATCTCACACAGTACTGTGCAAAAGTTTTGACCCCCCCCCCCTCATTCATTCATATTAAATGAAAGAAACAAGAACAAATGTTTAATGCGAGAGACTGCAAAACACCTAAAGATACAGTTTTTAACACTGGTTGTTTATGTAAGAATCTCAGCAGCGACCTCGTTTCCCCTCTCGTCTGTTCCAACCACTCAGCATTCAGCATCAGCAGTTATACTGGACTAATCACCGGCCTGATCATCTGTCATGCCTTATGTTAGATGATTTATTTTTTTTTTATGCTTGAATGATTTGTAACAAACAAAAAACACTTCCTCTGAAGTGTCTCAGGTAAAGGAACTGGCCTGAACCTGATGAGAGATAAAACGTCCCTCATGAAACCCGGAGAACTGTTCCTCAAGACTACATTACAACATACGAGAACATCTGGATTCTTGGAAGCGAATTCTGAGGAGATGTTTAGGGGCTCAAGACTTTTGCACAGCACTGTACACTGCTTTATTTCTTACAGAACTCTAAACCGCGCGTCTCTGCTGCAGTGTTAGAGTGCCTCCTGGAGGACGCGGTGGCAACATTCCTCCAAACGGCCATTTCAGATTCCACATCGGTGCCGAATTAATCCTTTGACTTTCACCCATGCGTGGCCGACGATAAGTGTGTGTGTGTGTTTGTGTGTGTGTGTCATTGTGCGGCACGTGGCACTCGGTGTGTTTACATGCAAATGATGTTTGTAATTAAGTGCAGCTCGCTAATTGTAGCCGAGTGGAATCCTGAACACTTCCTCCTCTCAGGCCTTCACCTTCCTCTCTCTTCCTTCTATCTCTTCCTTTTATCTTCATTTTCCTTTCTGTCTTTCTCCTCCTTTTCTTTTCACTCACTTCCCTTTTTTCTTCACCTCCTTTATCTCCTCATTATTATATCTCCTCTATTTCTTCATTATCCCTCTCTCCTCCCTTTTCTTTCATTCCTCTCCTCCTTTTCCCTTCATTTCTATTTTTCTGCTGTCTTATTTATTTGTCCTTTCCCTTTTCTCTTGTCTCTCTCTCTCTCTCTCTCTCTCTCACACACACATCATTTTACTTTCTCTTTCTTCCTCATTTCTCTTTTTCTTTCCCCTTCCCTCTATTTGTATTTTTCTTTCTCCTTTTCTCCTTTTTTTCTTCTCTCTCTCTCTCTCTCTTATCCTGTCCCCCTTTTCTTCCTCATTTCTCTTTTCCTTTCTTCTTCCCTCTCCCTGTATTTTTCCCTTTTCCTTCCACTTTCTCCTGTTTTTCTCTTCCCTCTATTTCATCCTCTCCTCTTTTTCCCTTCACTCGCTACATTTTCCCTCCATTTCTCTTGTTTTTCTCTTCTCTCTATCTCCTCCTCATCCCTCTCTCTCTCCTCCCTTTTCTTTCATTCATCTCCTTTTTTTTGCCTTCACTCTTTTTCCCTCCATTTCTCTTTTTCCACTGTCTATTTATTTTTCCTTCCCCATTCTCCTGTTTCTCATTTCCCTCTATCTCTTCATCATCTCCTCTTTCTTTCTCCTCATTTTCCTTCCCCCCCCCCTCTCTCTTTCCCTTTACTCGCTTCCTTTTTCCTTCCATCTCTCCCCCCCCTTTATTTCCTCCTTCTCAGTTATCAGGTCAGGTGGAATTTCTTAACCTGGCAAATTTTTAAAAATGATACACACACACGCACACACACACACATACACACACAGCATCTTTCAGTAAGGTATGCAGCGTTGTCCCTGTGACCTCCCTCTAATCCACCAAACACACAAAGACTGTTTATTTTGAGCGTGTGTCCAGGTACAGGTCTCTCTCTCTCTCCAAGAGTGTGTGTGTGTGTGTGTGTGTGTGTGTGTGTTCGTTCTGAATTCATACTGGTAACAGTACAAATTATGTGTCTAATGGATTAACAATAGAGGCCAGGGCCTCTGTGTGTGTGTGTGTGTGTGTTAAATGTGTCTGTAGTGTAAGTAAATAAATAAATAAGAGGAGGTTTAAAGATCTCCGGCGTCTTCGTTCCTTCAAGTGTCGCGACGTATTAATTACAGCAGCGTATCACACACACACGTTTATAAGTCTCATCACTGCATACAAATGGGCTTTGTGTGTGTGTGTGTGTGTGTGTGTGTGTGTGTCCTGTGACCCACTGACTCTCGGCCACCGAGCATAAGCGTATCAGAGACCACCCTCTGGCCCGCTAATCCGTTTAGATCGGACCGATAGAGGCGCACAATAGAGAGGTAATTAATAGGGCTACAGAGCTTTATGCATGGAGTGCCGGACGGTGTGTGTGTGTGTGTGTGTGTGTGTGTGAGAGAGAGAGAGAGAGGGAGAGAAGAGATGGGCAGGGGGGCTTTTTTTTTGTTCCCTCGCTCTCTTCTTTCACCTTTGAGGCCATGCGCGGTAACAGGAGCTCAAGGTCAAGGCAAGGGGGGGAGGTGTGTGTGTGTGTGTGTGTGTGTGTGTGTCACTCTAATTTGCATGAGAGATGAGCACGAAAATGGAGCAAGAATGAAAATCCCGAAAATGTACCCATGAATTTAAAACATTTATAACAGGAAGTATGTTAGTATAATATATATATATATATAGATAGATAGATAGATAGATAGATAGACGTATCTGTGCTATACACGAGCATACAGCCAGGGGGCGCTCTGCAGTTTTCTTTAAGAGGAAAATAAACCTGTGTTAAAAAAATTTTTTTACTTTTTTTTCCCTTTAAAGAAAGAAAATGAGATTGAAAGAACGCCCGAATAATTAAAGGCGCCCTTAGCGGTTTAGCTTAGTTAGCATACATGTTAGCAAAGCTTAAAGTAAATTAAAGAGCATAAAAACTGTATAAAACTAGCCCCAACTCATAGTTAAAGCCGAATTGGTATGGAATTAAACACACACACACACACACTGTGCAGATTTAAGTTTGATTACAGTGTGGTTTGTTCGTTGTTGTTTGCTTTAATCAAATTCTCATTTTATTTGTCATATACACGACCATACACGATGCGATATACAGTGAAATGATTGTATGACTGTTTATATAAAAATAAATAAAGCTAAAGTGTAGAGTGGAAATACAGAAGCATTTTACTGAAGTGACTGTTATACTGAGAGAAATGTAAACTTTAACATTTATAAATACACAACGTTACCTCAGGATATGAGTTTAATCCGTTCCAGCCACTCAAAGATATTATCAATATTTAGATAATATATATATTATTTAGATTATAAATATTCTGATTTAGCAAAGACATGTAAATGAAGTAAAATATTAAATAAATAGACAGTAAACCTCACTTAACCTTAATTTCTGATTCCTCTCAGCGCCAACTGCTTTAAAACCCAAACTGAAAGTGACTCCGTTTTCTTTTTGCTACTGTCCTTGATGACATTCTTGGGAGTTTTGAACGTCTCCTGGACGTACACACGTTCTTGTGAAATTTTCATTCTTAAGGTGGAAATTCTTAAGGCGGGACGTTTGTATGCTACGGAGCCGCTAAAGGGACATGGATGTTGAAGGAATAAAAACGTACGACATGGGAGGAAAAAAAAACGAGATCACGTCACTCATATTTCCGGATCAATCTTCCAGCTCTGAATGTTTTTATATTTTAGGCCAAGCTGAAAGTAAAACTTAGCTATTCTCTCCACGTCTGTTCAACAACGCACAGGTGACTCTAATCTGAGTACGATCTTTCCCCGTTTGTTTCTTCTGCTTCCTTCATTTGTTAGCGGTTGGCGGCCAGCTTTTAGGTGCATTACTGACACGCGCTGGACTGGATTGGTAATGCGCCCCTTCCCAATCATGGGTCAAGTTTCTCATTACTGCCACCTGCTGAACTAAATTGGTAGCACTGAGAGTTACGTTTTGCGAGATCTCACTAAATGGTCGCGAGATCTCGCAAAAAACTCAGTTCCCGCTTTTTTTCCCTTCTCCTTTTTCCCTCCAAAATTTTTCCCACCTTCTTCTTCTTTCTTTGTGACTCTGTAGTATGCCGAAGTACCGATGTAAATTACAATTTATAAAGTTGCAACAGAAAAAAAAATTAATAGAGAAAGTAAATGTAACTGAAGTTAAACAGGATGTGCCGTTTATAGTAATACAGTGAGGTTCTGTGTGTATCTGTTAAAAAGTGCCCCTGGGGGATAAACACCTGGTTTCAAGGCTAATGTTGGACAAACCTTTTGAGATTGATGATGATAATGATGATGAAGGTACATAACTGGTTTAATTAATCAACCTGAACTGAAAAGTCACCGATCGATGCATTTAATTCAACTCAGTCCAGCGTAAGTCCTGTAATAGCAGGGCTACCGTAAATACCCTGATACAGGGGCACACTGGATTTACATTTACACTGGGGAGAAATAAAAAAAAAAAACAGACGATACTGTACAGCACTGAGACAATGTCTTCTTCCTCCTCTGTGTCTCTGTCTGTCCTGACGCGGGTGTTTGGAGCGCGTCTCTGATCCGTCTGGTCTCTGTGAAGCTGATTAAAGCGCGGAGCCGATAATGACCAGCGTCGGCATTCATCCCTCGCTCCATCTCTTCACCCTCTTGTATAAAGAAAAAGGGAGCGAGAGAATGCCGGGGATGAGACAGAGAGCGTTTAAGAATATGATGGAATCGCACTTGCAGACGCTTTTACCTCAACACACACACACACACACACACACGCGCGCAAGGCAGTCGGCTTACTCTCTTTATCGGAGCATACTTACGGAGGGCGATGGAGCGTGAAACGCCTTTGGGCTTCCTGGGACCAGATGGGACACACACACACACACACACACGTAACTTTCTCTGAAGGAAGGAAGGCGGTGTTATCAGGAGCGTATTACCGAGCTTCATTGATAGGCCGAGTAATCACTCGCTGCAATCTGCTTAATGGAAAAGAAGAAATGGGAACGTGTGTGTGTATGCGTGTGTGTGTGTGAGAGAGGGAGAGAGAGACACAATCTCGCTCTTATTCACCACGCGCGTCGGGGAAGTGAATAAACGGAGGCGTGTGTGTGTTTGGGTAATAGAATGAGCGCGGGATGAAGGTGCGACTAAACTCACACAAAGAGGATCGCGCGACCCGAACGGCTCTGCTTGTTGGATATTGCGGAAGCGCTCACGCGTGCACCGCAACATTTATTCATGTATTCATATATTTTACTTCGTATGTCCATATATGGGGCTTATGCAAATATGTATTTTTAATATTCATGTATTTTTGTTACATCATAGTGTGTGTGTGTGTGATTCTTTTCCAGACGAGGACGGGGCCTCCGGAAACATCCCTGAATCCGGACGCGCAGAAATCTCCTGCGTACTGCTACAACTGCGCTGCAAGGGGACACTTCGGACATGTGAGATACACACACAAACACACACACACACACACAATACAATCATGCTTACTTTAAACTCAGGATTAATGTGTATGTGTGTGTGTAGGAGTGCACAGAGAGGAGGATGTTTAACGGGACGTATCCCACGCTCCCGTTCGCCTCCGCGTACGACAACCAGCACGACATCAAACGCAGGGAGTACCGCGCCCAGCTCCGCGCCCAAGGTCAGTCTGGCGGACAGGTTAAAGGTCACGTGCTCGTATATCGAGTGTATCTAACTCTCCGTGTGTGTGTGTGTGTGTGTTCCAGAGCTCCAACTAGCCGGCCTTCTCGAGCACACCGGAGACGCCCCGACTCCTCAACATCCGCGAAAGAGAGCCAGGAATTCACATTTCCGAACCACGCCGCTCCCTCAGACGCCTCAGACGCACGGCCCGAAGAGACGCATCGCCCACACGCCTAAACACCCTCCTCAGGCCACGCCCAAACCCAACACGCACCTGCAATGGAACGACGGCACGCCCGTCCCTAAGAGAAGGAGGAATAAAAAGAACGGCGTGAAGACGCGCACCCCCGAAGCCAACACGCCGCGCTTCGAAGGCAAGAAGAAACCAAAGAACAGGAAGCAGAATCCAAACCAGGACGAGGACTTCCTGCGGAGCTGCCAGAAAAGCCCCGGTAACAAACGGGCGCTCGTTCACACCCCGCCGTACGGAGGCAGAAGGAGCCCGGGGGTGTCATTCGGCTCGGAAAAGAGCAAGAAGAAGATGAAGAAAGAGGAGAAGAGAGCGAGGAAGGCGGCCAGGGACCCCGAGAACCTGTTTCTGATCAAACAAAGGAAGCGTACTAGATAGTGTGTGAGAGAGAAAGAAGGGACTAGTAAGAAATAAAGATTTTTTTTTTTTTTGCTTTGCCTCCATCTAGTGTCCATCATCAGTATTACACACTGAGAGACTCTTGGAGAAAACAGACCATGATTTATTTACAACACACACACCCCAACATACATGACAAGTTGCTGTACCGTTTTTGTTTCCTTACATGTAATAGAATTCCCCCATCTCACACACACACACACTACAGTGAAAACACACAGACGTCTCAGAGCTGTAAAGCCTCTTTTTACATCCCCCTTTTACCTCTTAACCGCTACGAAAAAGCTGCTCCTGAACACACCGGGCATTTTTACATACAGTTTTCACCTCCGAAGGATTTATTTAATTTTTTTTCAGGAAACTGAGCCAAACAAACACTCGGCGTGTACAAACGTTTGTTAGAGAGCTTTATTATTTAAAGCTTCTATTTAAATGTGTGCACATTCACTGCGGGAAATAAAAGCAGGAGAAGGGTTTTATGGTGTCATGTTATTGACTGTCCAAAGTTCACACCAGAGTCGTCATGAGGACGTGGAGCCGAGTGGGCGGAGCATATCATCCCTCCTCCTCCTCCGCTGTCCAGAACGTTCTCACCTGTCGTATATATGTAGCTCACATACTCGCCTCTTAAGTTCATCAGATTCCATCATCATGGCCTGGAAAGTGTCTCAGAGCGTCTCCGTCTCATCCAGATGTCCCCAAGACCTGTCCGTTTGTACTGTTTAGTATCGATTGCTATTTTATATTTAAAGTTCTGAGCTGATGAAGTAGACAGTCGAGTCGTGGGAAATATTATTGTCCATAAATAATCTCTCTGACTCACACACACACACCGCTACATCTGTGAATTCCCTGAAAGAAACGATTCGTCACAGCCTACCCGAGCACTCCGATGTTATCACCTGAGATGGTTCCTTTGTTTATTTTCCATTAGCGCTGCGCTGATAAGAAAAAGCCAGTGGTGATTTATTTACCTGCAAAATCATAATCACGTGAGCCATCAGCAAAACACCAAACAAACAAACACAAAAAGTGTAGAAGTGCCCATGGCGGGTTGGGGAGGGGTGAAGATGAACCAGCTGTCTGGAAGCAAATTCAATCTTTCCTGAACAATAATAAACTTTTAAAATAAAATAAATAATCAGCGTTGTCTCCGTTGCCAACTTTTATCAGCTCCGGTCAATTATGATCGTTTGAACGGGTGCCAATAGTTTTGCACACAAACACAGGAAAAGTGTACACTTGACATATGTGAAATAAGGTAGCATTGAAATAAAAATACTCTTGATACTCCGGTATTTTTGGCCTCGGTTTTTAATGAGGGGTGCCAATACTTTTGAACTTGACTGCGTGTTGAAATTCATGAGCGGATCTGTGGGTAAAAATCACTGATGCATCATGGGATAAAGCCCAGCTTGCACTGGCACTTGGTATTCTGTCATCTATCCATGGTCGAGTCCAAAAGTATTGGCACCCCCGTATGAGGGTTTCTGAGAGTGCCAATATTTCTGATAACCTTATCTTAAAACCCGTAAGTGGATCTATATGTAAAAAATCGCTAACGCATCATGGGATAAAGCCCAACTTGAACTGGTTCAGCATTTTATCATCCATCCATGGTCGAATCCAAAAGTATTGGCATCTGTCATGGCTGCGGTTTCTGGGTGCCAATAATTATGAACTCTATCGTATGTTGAAACCCATACAACATACGTAAGCATATCTGTCTGCAAAAAAAACGCTAATGCTTCATTAGGGTAAATCCAGCTTGCACTGGTTCGGCATTTTATCCAGGACAGAACCATGGTCGAGTCCGAAAGTATTGGCACCCATCACTGAAGTTCCTGGGTGCCAATATTTTCTAACTCATTCGTATGTTGAAACTATATGTCTGTAGAAAAGGAAAAATAAAATTGCTAATGCATCATGGGATAAGCACAAAATGTCATCTGATCATGGTCGAGTATAAAAGTATTGGCACCCCCTCATGGGCTTTAGGATCATTACGGATATGATTTTATTAATATCCTGCTTTATTTATTTATTGCTACAATGTGTGAATAGAGAGCACCACCTGCAGGATTATAGAGGAACAGCAACATTTTACAACCTTAAATGCAAACAAATAGAAATTTAATTATGTAAAATAAAAAAGCAGGGTCCTGGAGGGGGCATGGGAGTTTGCCCAACCAGTCTACATGTGCTTTGTGGACTTGGAGAAGGCATTCGA
>JAQQZS010000013.1:2934199-2948347 GCA_030068045.1 Platyallabes tihoni | reverse complement strand
CAGAGGATAGGGTTAGATGGAGGCAGATGATTCGCTGTGGCGACCCCTGAAAGGGAACAGCGGAAAGACAAAGAAGAATTATAGACAGAAAGACTGATTGATGAATAAACAGAAAAAAAAACAGATATGTAAATAAAAAGGTATATAGATTCGATAATTGGACCGATGGATGAATAGATAGACAGCTAATTATATGGACACAGATACAGATAGTCCCCGACTTACAAATGGTTCCGTTCAGGGAGCATGTTCATAAGTCGGATTTGTTCTTAAGTCAGACAAAGTGAGTCTTATACGCCTTTGACACTGATACTACCGGATATACCGGACTTTAGACATTTTATATGTTCACTTACACACTGAGAATATTGTATATAATTATAAATATTGGTATATATTTTATTAATATTACTGTATAATTAATATTAATGTACTGCAGTGTCTATTTTAAGTACAATACACGAGAGCTTCCGTTATTTAACCGATAGTAGAACCCAGGTCCGTTCGTATCTGCGGAACCTCCTAACTCAGATGTTCGTAAGTCAGGGACTACCTGTATAAAGACAGATTGATGGACGAATTAGTGTTAGCCGTACTTAAAGGTAAATATAGTTTTCCAATACGGCCACCTCCTTCCACCCTTACACAGTGGAAGTTCTCTGCGTGACTTACGAGACGACCCTTGACCTTTTTGGGCAGGTCCTCCTCCAGGGTGTAAATGTCCTCTCTCTTAGCCAGCACCTGAGAGCCGTCCTCAAACTCCACCTTAAAAAGACAAACAGGAAGTCCGCTCGATCGAGTCCGTATAACAACACGGTGTGTGTGTGTGTGTGTGTGTGTGTGTGTGTGAGTGTTTGTACCTGGTACATGTATGTAGTGTTTGATCCCAGGTATTTAGCTCCGTAGAAAAGCCCGTCCGGCCACTTGACCTGCACGACCTCGCCGACCTCCGGGGGCCCGAGCTGCACGCAGTCTCTGCTCTGTGTGAAAACAGGAGAGGCCTTAACATGACGAAACCCAACACTAAATCCTAAACACACACACACACACACAGGTACACTCACCACGATGTCCTCGGGAAAGGTGTCGTTGCTGAACGATCCGTCGTCGAACATGACCTCATAGAAGGTCTGCGCGGTCACGCTGGCGATCCGGCAGCTGTAGTAGCGCAGGTTCTTGTGCTTCGCGATCACAGTTTGGCCGAGAGCCAGCTCTGTCCGGCCCGCCTTCGATTTCTGTGAGGGGACAAAAATAAAAACATGAGTGCTGTGGTGGGGTTTATTTTATTAAATTTTTTAACATGCAGTGGGCGGGGCCTGAGGTTCTCACGGTGCTGGAGCTGCGTGACTGGTGCCTGTGGCAGATGATGAAGACGACGTAGGGCCAGTCGTCTGGCTCCATGGTGACGCCGGCGGCGTGAGCACACGTGACGTGGAAGGAGGTGGGACAGCGGCCGCACGAGCACTGGATACACGCGCCCGCTAGCTTCTTCATCCGCTTGTGGCAATATATACACTTCTACACAGAGAGAGAGAGAGAAAGAGAGACATTTATCATTATTATTAGTATTATTATTTATATAATATGCGCATTGTGTTTTTTATATCTGTACATATAATCAAACTGCAAAGTCTGTACGTTTTTGAAAAAATTATTTGCGGGGGGGTAAGATCATCATGTTTGTCTGTTTGTTTGTGTACGCATCACGTAAACACTATTGAAAAATTTTAATGGGGTTTTCACAGTTGTATTTGGCCGAGCGTGAGGTAACATATAGGCTTTGTTTCAAGATAAGATAATTTGAAATTTAAACGAAAAAATATCATGAAAAAAATAAAATAAAATCAACCATGAAAAGATCATTCGTTCATCCCAGAGGCTCCCAAAAGGCTGACACTAATGTAAACCTCAACCTCAAATCAGCATCAAAGTGTCTGTTCCACGGTATATCATATGAAGGGGCGTTCGAGTCAAAGCAGGACTTTTTTATAACAGTGCAGAATAACAAAACACTGTTCTGAGAGTAAAAACTCCCTTTATTTCTCTAGATAATCTCCTGATACACTTATGCACTTATCCCAGTGTTTCACTAGTGCTTGGACACCATCAAGGTAGAAAGTTTCCTCAGCCCCAGGAACTCCATGGTACAATGTGAGGGATTTAAAAAGAAATTGTACAGTTTTTTTCAGGTTTCATCTTACAAGTTCTTTGAAGGTTTTTTCTGGTTGAAATCGTTGTCTCATGGCGTTAAAACGTGGGCAGATCAAAGGTTTATGCGTCATAGTCAATTTTGGAGCTTCCTCATCCTTCAGTAAATATGTATGGGTCTAACCGGTACAGCCAATAACGGCACCTTGTATATCACAACTTCTTCCCACCACTGGGCTTATTTCAAATAATTTCTTGTTTTGGCATTTTTCTTCTTCAGTCTTTCTTTCAGCCTTTACACTCTTTTGCTCTGTGCATTTCGAGCTCGGCGGGTGTCTGTGCACTTTAACTTTTATGAAGTTTTGTGGGCGTCGCTTTATGCAAAAGAGCTGAGACAGATACTCGCTTTACGCGTGAGATGTAGGAAAGGGTATTTCTCAAACAACTGAATGTGTTGAAACATTTAAGATGAAGGGTTTTAATTTTAAAATAATTTATAAAGGTGTCTCAAATGTAGTAGCAAAAAAATATATATATATCGATGACATCTGGTTTTGATTATATATTACATACTATAAAGGGGGTGCAAACTTTTGCACCCAAGTGAATCCTGGAATTAAAAAATTACAAACTGTGAAAGAAGTTTCTTAGCAAAATACAAGACTATTTTGTGTGTGCGTGTGTGTGTGTGTGTGTGTGTGTGTGTGTGTGTGTGTGTGTGTACCAGTTTGTATCTCTGTGCGGGGACAGCGCTGATGTCGATGGGACTCCTCTTCACGATGTCGGTGAATTTGACCTCAGGCAGACCAACAGCACACATCACATGCACCCACCTGAAACACACACACACACCGTACTGTACGAGTCAGACGCTGGTGAACTTTTACACATGTGTAAAGTGTGTGTGAGTTGAGTAACAAAGAGTAAGCCCTCGCCTGTCGTCTGTCGTTCTTTTCAACGCGCCGCCTCGCAAATTACATAAACAGCACTCCTATTACACCAAAACACAATATCATTATTATTATTGTTATTATAATAAATTATGGCATGTTTACATTTGAATAATGCGCGCAAAGCGTCTGTGTGAGCGAGCACATACAGCGGACAGATCTCCACACAAGCAGCGGTCACATGTCCACTCCGGGGTGACATCGTGGGCAGCAACGCCATAGCAACCTGGACAACGAGGAAAGCAAGATAAATAAATACATAAATAAATAAATATAACACTAACCTAAGTGTCTCTGTGTGTGTGCGAGTGTGTGTGTGTGTGTGTGTGTGTGTGTGTGTGAGCATGTTGGGTCACGTACTGGCATGAACTTGAACGCAGCAGTGTGTACAGGCCACGAGAGGACTGGACCCGTCCTCCTCGACGAGCGTGTTAGGGGGACACGACCCCTCGCGGTAGGCGAAGCAGATCTCTGGAATCAGGGGTCGTGACCTCACCGCCGTCTCTCTGCCGTCTCCTGTCGGGAATTCCGCTCGTGTTTCGTCCTTCATCTCTTCAGGCTGGCGAAGAAACGTTCGACGCGTTAAAAAATGTTGGGATACGGGCAGTAGTGTTCACACAGTAGTGTTTCAGTAGAAATCACCTCGGAATGAGCGTTACCTGATAGTAAGGCATGAACAGCGTGCACACGGCGCAGTGCGGCACCGTTTTCGCGGCGATGCTGTTGTACTCCCGCTCCGACTGGAAGTGAGACTTCCTGCTGTGCCAGAGGTGGACCAGGGGTCTCGCCCAGACGTCAGCCTCATGCAGTTCCTCCTCCACGGTACCCTCCTCCATGGGTTCTGACGCACAAACAGAAGACAAAAAATTATACACATATTAGACGAATGAGACTGCGTATTCGAAAAATTTTTTTTATTATTTTAAATCAATCACTGTGCGATGTTAGAATAGCCAGAATCAGAGCCCATTTTGCATTTTCCGATTGTGACCGACGTCGGTTAAAGTGCTAAATGACCTCCTACTGTGACCTTTGCTTTTGACAGCACTGATCATACTATTCTCCTTTATGGACAAGAAAATATTGTAGGGATTAAGGGATTGGCCCTCTCATGCATCAGGTATCATTTGACTGATCAGACTGTAGATGTAAACGGTGATTATACCACATGTAAATTGCTAAAATGATGTTGGGTATTCCTCAGGGTTCTGTTTCAGGCCCATTGCTATTTTCTCTAACCTATTGGTTACATTTATAGCCTGTTCTCGTGGTTATGCCGACATCTCACATTATAACACATATATGTGTAATCATCGACAGGGTGAACACGCTAACTCCGCTGTGTATCAGGTCACGTGATGACCCACCATCGTCGCTGTTGGCTTGCTGCTTGACGGCACTGGGAACCGCCCTGGCTGTCGGTTTCCTCAAAGGGTGGCGCCAACTTTTGGACGTCTTCCTCTTCCCCACCGGCAAGGAGTACTATAAAGGAAGTAGGTCAGAATAGAGAATCATTCCCCTGATCAAAACACCGTCGCACTCTGGGTTGAATATCACAGTCCTAACACTTACGATTCGGATTTCTCCCGGCTCGATGCCCGAATCTCCGTACTCCGCCTCACTCATCGAGTTCTCCTCACCAGACTCCTCACTGCTACTCTCTGACCTCTGAGGCCTGTCCGGTGAACCGAGAAGCTCTGCGGCAGAATGATGAACTACGCTCGGTTCCAGATCTGTAAATGTCAGGCTCTTTTCAGGAAACTCTGAAGGATCAGGGCACTTCACTTGGTGGCACCTAGGCTCTGCCCACATGACATAATCGGGATTTTGGTAGCTTATGTTCTTCCAGATAGTAGAAGGTTCTTCGAAGAGGTTCGGTGAGGAAGGAGACGTGAAGTCGGGTTGGTGGAGAGGCGACGAGGGTTTCTGGTAGTAAGACGTGGAAGGAGACTCGCTGGAAAGTGTGTTAGTGTTAGCGGATATCGAAGAGTTATGCACAGGGTTCAGAGCTTGACCCGAGGGCGAATGCTCATAGTCGGCTTTCTTTTCGAGGAGCTCTTTGTTAGTGTCTGGACCAGAGCCGAGGCATTCTCTGACGTCCTCTTGGAACGAATCTGAGCACCAATCAGAATGTAGTGTGTTAGCGCAAACACTGGTTTCACTCATGGCGCTCTGAGACAAGGTGGATTTTCCCAGTTTGTTAGGATTCAAAAGTGTGTTGTTATCACTGGACTGGACCGCCAGGGTGAGGAAGGGCATTTCAGACGACAGATTTGGAGATTTCCTTCCCTCAGGATCCTCTGTGATTTCCGGCGTAAGGAAAGGCATGTCGGACACAGGAGTTCCTGAATGTTCCGCGGATTCAGTAGTGACTGTTGTACTTGAGGAATTTACAGCAGGAGGAGTTTCTTCACGACGAGCAGACTGATTTTTGCGGAGTGATTTGCCCCTTGAGGATTTGGCTCTACACGGACCCTCGGAGGTTTGTTCCGAGTCCAGTGGGTCTGCCGTGGAGGTTAGAGGCTCATTGGTTCCTAAGGCTTCTCTCGGCGTGTCTTGTGGCTCGGGGGGCGGGGCTTGGGGCGGGACTCTTTTAGACGACTGGGCCAATAAATTGCTCTTAACTCGTGTGACCTTGACGAAGCAAATCTGTTGACACAGACTAGCGGGCCCTGCAAGACCGACACAAAGAGAAGGGTTCTTATTTTCCAACATTTATATCAAGCAATCAACAGTTGTTGTTTTTTTGGTTTAGTTTATTGTATTTTTACTTTTTTTGACATTTGAAAACATACTGGATTTGTCTGGAGTACCTACTAGCAACACAACTCTGATTAAGGTAACACCGATCATGGCCAACATTAAGTTTGTTCAGTGCGCCTACTGCAGTTTGTCTAGTCATTCTTCTTCCTTTAGTCTTTAGTTCACAACCTGATGGAGAAGATTGTAGCATTAAAGGCGAACGTCCAGACTCTACAGAGAGTTTCTGTAAGGTAAACTCTGGCTGCCTTAGACTGTGATCGCCACTGCCCAACTCCGGGGAGTGCTTGCCCCCTTACTGATTTCTTATTTTTTTGCATGTTTGTCACACTTTAACGTTTCAGATCATCAAACAAATTTAAATATTAGTCAAAGATAACAAGTAAACACATCATGCAGTTTTTTAATGAAGGTTTTTATCATTAAGGGTAAAAAAACAATCCAACACTACAAAAAGCCTTGTGTGAGAAGGTGTTAACATAACTTACCTCTAGTTTATCACACAGTTCAATTTCTCTAGCCACACCCAGGCCTGATTACTGCCACACCTGTTTCGCAATCAAGAAATCACTTAAATAGTATCTGCCTGACAAAGTGAAGTAGACCAAAAAGATCCTCGAAAGCTAGACACCATGCAGAGATCCAAAGAAATTAAAAAACAAATAAGAAAGAAAATAATTGAGGTCTATCCGTCTGGAAAAGGTTATAAAGCCATGTCTAAAACTTTGGGACTGCAGCGAACCACAGTGAGAGCCATTATCTACAAATGGCAAAAACATGGAACAGTGGAGAACCTTCCCAGGAATGGCCGGCCGACCAAAATTACCCCAAGAGTGCAGAGACAACTCTTCCAAGAGGTAGTCTGAGATCAAAAGACCCCTCAAAAACATCCAAAGGACTGCAGGCCTCACCTGCCTCAGTGAAGGTGAGTGTTCATGACTCCACCATAAGAAATAGACTGGGGGCAAAAATGGTTTGCATTGCAGAGTTCCAAGATGAAAACCACCGCTGAGCAAAAAGAACATAAAGGCTCGTCTCAGTTTTGCCAGAAAACATCTTGATGATCCCCAAAATATCTTGTGCCAAAATATCTTGAAGGAGAATGTCCGGCCTGTTTCTGTTTATGACCTCAAGCTGAAGCGAACTTGGGTTCAGCAGTAGGACAATGATCCAAAGCACACCAGCAAGTCCACTTCTAAATGACTGAAGAAAAACAAAATGAAGACTTTGGAGTGGCCTAGTCAAAGTCCTGACCTGAATCCAATTGAAATGCTGTGGTATGACTTTAAAAAGGCGGTTCAGGCTCGAAAACCCTCCAATGTGGCTGAATTACAACAATTCTGCAAAGATGAGCGGGCCAAAATTCCTCCACAGCGCTGTAACAGACTGGTTGCAAGTTATCGAAAACGCTTGATTGCAGTTGTTGCTGCTGAGGGTGGCCCAAGGAGTTATTAGGTTTAGGGGGCAAACACTTTTTCACACAGGGCTATGTAGTTTTGAACTTTGTTTTCCCTAAATATTAAAAACCTTCATTTTAAAACTGCATGATGTGTTTACTTTTGTTCTCTTTGGCTAATATTTAAATTAGTTTGATGATCTGAAACATTAAAGTATGACAACAACAACAAAAAAAGAAAGAAATCAGTAAGGGGGCAAACACTTTTTCACACCACTGTATAGTCCAATATTAAACCTACCCTTTATCTCCAAGATCCTAGAAAGAATTTACATGCAGCTATGTTCAAATCTACACAGGAATAAGATTCATGAGTCAGGTAAATGACCTACTACTGGCCTCAGATCAGGGATGCGTCTCCTTGCTTTTTTGCAATAAGGTTTTGTACCTGAGCCTCCACCAATGAAACTAGACTCTGTATTATCTTCCCTGTTATGCTGAACTTCCAGCCGCCTAACATTATGACCACAGATCAATCCCTGCTGTGTGATATCACCTAAATGAGGGTGGGTTCCCTGCTGAGTCAGGTTTCTTTTAGAGTTCCTTCCTTCCTTCTCACAGGAGATTTCCTTGCCTCTGTCGCCCTCGGGAGTGGCATGAAATAAACTATTGCGTGTATAACCTGAGAGGCGCGATGCATTGTGGTCTTCCTCCTCCTTTGCTTCCTCTTCCTGGTCACTTATCCGTGCAGGCACAGTCTCCACGGCGACTGGCTGCCGCACAGTTTTCAGTCGCTTGGAGCGTGTGCATGGATAGCTTTCTCTACCAAAAGACAGACAAAACTTTAAAAAAAAAAAAATCATACTTTTTTTGGTAAATAAATATATGTAACAAAATGGGATTCATACCGCTTGTTGACTTTGGACCTGCGGCGTCTCTGGATCCAGGTCTGGAGCTGAGGCGTGGTGCTGGGCGTGGCCAGGGTGTGGTCTATCGAGCAGGTGTCTTTGCCCTGCGTCCACGCCTGATAGCGGTCCGGTTGGAAACGTTTGACAAACGGGTCCATGGAGATCTTCACCATATCTTTGCTGCATGTGCACTGTGGAAACGAGTTCAAATTAACCGGGTTACGGAAGGACGATCGTAATGAAGCGACACTAAGCGATTCTAACTGGGACCGTAGCCTACCTGAGTGGCGAGTTTGCCGTAGTCAATCCAGCGCAGGCTGGCGAAGTTGGTGGACTCTGCGCAGTTGAAGCCGTGGTTGAAGCCAGCGTGGTAGCCGTACGGAAACGTGATCATGAACTCGCCTGCCTCTTGTGTTATCTGCCAATACATGTAGATACAAATCAGTTAAAGCCAAAAGTACACATTGTCCCCGACTTACAAACGAGTTCAGTTCCAGGAGCACGTTCGTAAGTCTGATTTGTTCAAAGTCTGACAAAGTGAGCCTTATACGCATTTGACACGAATATACAATATAAAGCATACCAGTCCACTTGACTTAATCTCTAGACCCTTTCCCCACACTGCCATCATGTGGCCAAAAACCGTAATCACGCCTAAGGAAATTAATCTCACACAGTGAAATGTAATAGTGTCGTCTCTGTGCCAATAAATCGCTGTTTTCCATTGTATTGGACTGTGAATTTGTCTTGAGGATTTTCAGAAATTAGGATTATTCACCATCAGGACAGCTTTACAGGACAGACATTTTCTATCATCGTGCTCCCAGACTGATTCACTGAAACCGGTGAAGCCGACTCATTTTTTTGTATATACATGTTAATATTGGTATCTGCTGCACTGCAGTGTCTATTTTTTCTACAATACACGCGAGCTACATCTGTGATTGAACCGCAAGTAGAACCGTGGTCCGTTCGTATCTTATGTATGTTCGTAAGTCGGGGGCTACCTGTATATAAAAGCCATTGTACGTCTACTACCATTATATATATAATTTTTTTTTTTTACCTTATCGAATGGGATGCTGTATTTCTTCAGCACAGAAGGTGAGATCAGTGTCATCTTGTGTCTGAGAAAAGCTTCGCAACTCTTGAAGCTGTTCGGGAAAAAACCTGAAAGAAAAAACTAATTCTAGACATTGTTCTATCCTGAATCCAGTTTATATTTGCAATCCCAGACTTCACCACTAGAGGTCACCACCATAGCAATAACAAACCATTCCCATTCACATCATGGGATGGAATTGTATATAGTTAACCAGTACCAGAGCTAGGACTCTTGCTATGGTTACAGTAACTGCGATTCACTGAGATGGGACGTGGCATACCTGTGGCTAATCGCTCCAGTCTCTTCCCGTGTTCTGGAGGAATGGTGTACCTGTAAGATTTAAAAGAAGCAGCGTGCGTGACCCCACACGAGAACCATAAACAACAACAAGTAAGCAAATCTGTCAAATCAGATCTGTCTCTCACCAGGACTTGGGTTCCCCGAAGTGCAAATAGTTGATGCTGTACAGGTCCATATCCTCCGTGTGCCAGGAGAAGCTGGTCTTCCACATGCCGAAGTACAGGTAGGGGGTGTTCACGCCTTGGATGGAGACACCGCAGTCCTCCTCGATCACGTCCAGGATGGAGTTCAAATGGCCGATGTTCCACTCCTCCACGCCCTGATGACATCACACACACACACACACGAAACCTTTATTTAAAAAAAAAAAAAAGAAAAAAAAAACGTCACCATGACCTCAGAATGTCGGATCCCGACACCGGGGATACCGCATGCCTGACCTCGTCGTACAACGTCCCGTTCACGTCCGCGCCGTATATGGGAGGCACGAATGTCAGGTTCTTCCAGTACTTTCTCTCGAGGTCCTCGTAGTTCAGGTACCGAGGAGTGCAGTACCTGAGAGAGAGGGAGAAAAAATTTTAAAATCCAACGATCTAAAGCCGGTCCTCAAAAACCAGAAACATCAGAATGAGGACAAAGTGTGATTTAAGTGATTTTGAACATGGCATGGTTGTCGGTGCCAGAGTGATTTGAGTGAACGATAATATAAGTATTAATTATAACTCACTTGTCGCTGTTGGCCAATCGGCGGAACTCCTGCACGTTGAGCGGCTTCTTCTGGATGTTGTACTGAGTGAAGAGTCCCGATTGGCCGGCCACAATCTGCTGAATCGGCGCCTGGATGACCAGCTCGTCGATGTCGTCGTAGGTCCGTCTAGGCTTCCAGCCCCGCGGAGGGATCACCTGCGACCAGACAAACAGAGCAACGACACGATGATTCCATTTCAGGAAACAGAAACCGTCTGGAATTTAAACTCCGTCTCGTGTTAACCGTAATGTTTGTAGTAGCAGGATTATCAAAAAAACAAACGTTTATTTTTAAAGCACAGTCTTAGTCAGATTTTCAGACCTTAGCCAGACCGGCACGGTGCGCTCCCTGAGACTCCATATACACCAGGTACTTGTTAAAATCCCGAAATTCCTCCATGGTGGGGCGAAAGGTCATAATCTTACAGCTGGGGTTCGCAGAGGCGTTCGCCCCGACACCCGCCATGATCGCCTGCGTTTCCTTCCTGCAACAACAAAATACAATTTTATTTAAAGAAGAAAAAAAAAAGGACAGGTAAAGAACTCAGCCCTAAAGTCTTTGATAAACTTCTGGAACTTCCTTCAGGATCAATAAAGTATCTATCTATGTACATAAAGTGATCACATGACCCTCTCTAAACAGGCGTTAACCGCAGTTATAAAAGTACTGCTACTGTTCTATATCTATATAATGAGGTAAATGAAAGGTTTTGTCTGTACATTGGTCAGAACTCGCTCTTTCAGTGACATCTTAAACCTTTCATACATTGGAGGACCAGAAACCAGTCTTAGAAAAAATTCTCTATCTGTCTGTCCAGCCAGATTTTGTCGCAGCATCACACGAAACAGTCTGGACAGAATTTATTGAAACTTTTGCAGTCATTAGATCTCTGCCTGAGGTTTAACCTGCACCATAAGTGAAATCTAAATGTTGAGTAAAAGCGATGTTATGATCAGTTATGTGTGGGATTTAATAATCTCCTTTAAATTAAGTGAATTTTAACACGCTGGAGTCGTTTTAAGACAAAACTTCATCTGATCTACTTTTTCCATTTCTCATCTGTGATTCTCTCTCCGATTGCCGAACAGGGAGTGTATTTATTTTTTGGATCACCAAAGAAGGACAACTTAGTGTAAACAAGGCGTAAGATACTCAACCTTACAGAATGTGATTTCTTTGTATTAATAAGTTAGACAGAGAGTTAGTTCTGCTGTACAGAAAGACAGACGGACATGGGCTTCAACTTGAAATAATAATAATAATAATATCACGGATTACATTAAAGATCAGCAGATTATTTTTAGCTATTTAGACAAACTCACTCACTATCTAAAAATCAGTAGCATTACACAACACAAATAACCAGTTCATTTATAATAATAAACATGATTTTTATTATTATTTTAGATATTGAATAATGCCAGAAAGTTCTTAAACTCTTTAAAAAATCATAAAAAGGAAAAAATCAGACAATAATACTTTTCTTCACACTTGCATTTTATTCCCTTCTTTATTTATTTGTTTAAAACCAGGCCTGTTGTTTTGTTTATTTCTTCACAGAGACCCAGCAGGTGCTAAAACACCAAACAACCCCCCAATAAACTGCACAGTTGAACATAATTACGTCATTTAATGTTATAAACCACGCATTACGTTTTAAAACCTACGCTCGCGCTGGGCTCGTGCTGAGTGCTCGCGCTAGCTGCCTTGTTGTTGATATACAGGCGGAGATCCTAGGTAGCTGCTAGCAGAGTTAGCCACCTAGCTGACATTGTACGAGTAGCACTGACCCAGGATCGGTTTATCCACCAAACACGCACGCACGCACCCAGACGCGCACAAACAACCGCCTTCATAGCACGTTTTTCGACGCGTTTATTGAAAAAGTTGCGTAAAATTGTTTTTTTTTTTACCTCAGAGTTTGAGGAAACGGCACGCGCAGTGTTGACAGTACTACTCACAACCCTTTAAATAGCCTCAGCTGAGCGTCTGCTGCCTCAGAGGCCGCGTTCCAAATCAAATCCCTGTCCCTACATCCGGGCACTACGCTAGACCAAACATGAGCACCGGAAGTAGTGCACTTTGTATGGGATACAGTCATATTTAGAATTCCGCCCAAGGAGTATCGCGTTAGTTCGCTTCTTCTTCTGTGTATGTTGTGCTACAATGAGCCGTTAAGTCGCACTGCCACCTAGCGATAGGTTACAAAGTGTTCGTAGAAAGTTCAAAGCTAAAAACAATCTGATCAGCTTTAATGTAATCAGTGATATTCATCTTCTATACCGCTTCATCCTGTATTTAGGGTCGCGGGGACCTGGAGCCTATCCCAGGAGACTTAGGGCACAAGGCAGGGTAAGTGATATTATTATTATTATTATTATTATTATTATTTCTTCAGGTTGAAGTCCACGTACATGTCTGTGTGTCTTTCTGTACAGCAGAACTCTCTGTATAACTTATTAATTTTAAAAAATCACATTTTTGTATAGTTGAGTATTTTATACCTTGTTTACGCTAAGTTATACTCCGTTCGTTGTCGTCAGTAAAATACACTCCCTGATCGGTAACTGGAAAGTGAAAAAAAAAATAGATTGGATAAAGATGAAGTTTTGTTTTAAAATTAATACAGTGTGTTAAAATTCACTTATACTTCAGCCCTGTTGGTTCAGCTGTGAAAATATGAACTAATCCCAGTAAAAAATATTCAGTTTAGCTTTTCTAGTTAATATCTATTGGTTTCCTCTGGGTTCTCTGGTTTCCTCCCACAGTACAAAAACATTAGGATAATTAGTGTTTCCAAATTGCCCGTAGTGTGTGAATGAGTGTGAGTGTTGACTTGAGGTCCTACCACGATTGTACGAATGGCACACAAACTGGTTTTAAACTTCCCACAGAAACAATACACAGATTTTAATTTTTCATAGTTTTCATTCGGTTTGTATAGTCTATTTCCTTTTTTTTTTTTTTTTTTTTAAAGTAACCCGTGTTGTGTTGTGCTTTCGTTTCTGTTTCTTAAGGAATTCAGCAACGTGCAGATGCATTACCATCGTTTCCGTGTTTTCCTCAAACTCTGTCAATACACAGTAAACTATAGTGTTCATTGGCTCTGTTGAGTGAGATGTATACTCACACCTACCTCGAGGTAGTAGGCATCTATATTAGAACAAAAAGCATGAGATCCTGTGACATAATCTGGCTCATAACTTCACTTCGGCTCAGTTTTGAGTTCATTTATGGCGCAGGTCAAACTTCAGGCCGATATCTAAGTACTGTACTGCAAAAGTTGCATTAGATTCTGTCCAGCCAGTTCTGCATGATGCTGTGACAAAATCTGGCTGGATGGACAGACAGACTTACAGAAGGTTTGAGACTGGTTTCTGGTCCTCCTATGTATGAAACTTAAAGATATGATTGAAAGAGTGAACTCTGACCAATGTACAGACAAAACCTTTCTTTTACTTATATAGAAGCCATGCAGTAAAGTGCTGTTTCAGAGACATTATCAGCAACAGGCATTTACAAATGTCTTAACCAAAGATACAGGACAGCGCCACCACCTGGCACAGACCGAGAGAGGAAGAATTGATCACTAACTCACATCAGTGCAATAATTCAATACGTCACAGGTGTTTAACTCACAATTAACCTTATTTATCCCTCTTCTTTCCTGATTCTATCTAAATCATGTTTTTCAACACTTCAAGCACTTTTATAACGTTTTAAATGTTTTTGTCACACTAAATCATCTCATGGATAACCTCAAATTCAAATTCAAATTCAAATTTTATTTGTCACATACAGTCATACACAGTACGAAATGCAGTGAAATGCTT
>JAQQZS010000013.1:2901294-2913287 GCA_030068045.1 Platyallabes tihoni | reverse complement strand
CTTGTGTGATTGTGTTTTTTTGTAAGTTTTGATTGTTTATTTCTGTGTTGTGTAACTGTTATAAATAAATCATACATTAAAAAAAAAAGAACGTTGAAGGTTAAGGGCCTTGCTCCAGGGCCCGACAGGGGCAACTAGGTGGTACTGGGGTTTGAACCTGTGACCTTCCCATCAATAGTCCAGAGACATTTTGAATCACTATATCGTATTGAGAAATGTTTTGAACATAACCTGATTAAGCCATCTCTACCACTTGGTTGAGGTTTGATATGTTAAAACAATTCATCAAATGTTGCTGTGTATATTAATAGTGTTTGTTTTTGATTGCTTTATAGAATACCATGAATAATAAAATGGATCTAATCTATTTCGTAAATGTATTAATACTTTTAACATGAAGCGACATCTCAACCATTTGGAAGAGGTCGATACTGGGGGATGTAAAAAATATATATATATAATTTTCTTTAAGGAAATAAAAAAAGTAAAATTCCATTGCTTTTTTAATTAAAGCATTAAATATTTACTGTAAAATGCTGTACAGTGTCATCTTTTTAGGCACAAATCATTCTCTAGTATTTTAATACTCATAATCTGTCTCATGTGTGTGTGTGTGTATTGTGGTGTCCCCAGTAAGGACTGGGGACTGGAAAGCTTTGTCTCCAGCACCCTGCTGAGGAACATGAGAGAGAAGGACTTGAGAAAAGCCGTCAATTTACACTTGAAGAAGATTGTATTACAGGAATATAAGCATAAGGTATGTGTGTGTGTATGTGTGTGTGTGCTGAAAATGTACAGTATTTCATGAGAGTTTCTGTTTGTCTTTTTTCTCAGTGCGTTTTATACACGTGTGTGCGTTTGTGTTGGTGTGTCTTTTAGCCGATGACGGTAAACCAGGCGAGGCTTAACTACCTGAGCGAGATGACTGAACTCAAATCTTTCGGAGGAAGGTCTTTCAGCGCCACCCTGATGGTAAGAAATGAAGAGCCGACTCTTCTCCTCACCCGTCCACCTCTTCAGCGTCGCTCACGCTCCTCCCTCCATCTCCGCAGCTGCAAGACAGGGAGTCTACAGTGAGCTTGTTGGTGGGGGCGCAGTACGGGGTGAGTCAGGTGATCAACCACAAGCTGAGCATCATGAACACGCTGACGGACTTCGGGAGCATCACCAGGGTGGAGCTCGTACCGGAGTCGGAGCGTGTCAGCCTGGTCAAGATCTACATGCAGGATATAAAGGTATACACCATAGGGCAGGCGAACGCAGAGAGGTACTCTATAAGGCAAGACTAATACTCATATCGCATATTGTTGTTACTCTTTTTCTCACCGACCAGTCCTTAACTTTGCTATTGGAGGTGGTGCCTGCTAAGGATTTATCATGTCTGGTAGCTGGTTATTGCAAAGTATTCATAGATCCTCAAATCTCCGTGTTCCCCTGGACAGTCGAATCAAAGAGCCACCGTATATCTGCAGAAGAAGGTACGAAGCCATACTTGTTTAATAATATGTACGACAAAAGCAAAGAAGAAAAAAGACAAAATATTTTATTATTTGAATGTCAAAAGTCCAAGTTATAACTATTATGTTGATGTCCTGTACTTGGCTTGTAGTTCAGTCTCCTTCTTGCCTGTCCTGATCAGTTTCGTTAACATGTTCTTGTCTCTTGTTCTTGGGACTGAAAGACACAACGAGACGTCAAAATAACTTGTCCCAGCTTTTTGGTAGAGTGCATTTATCCAAAGTGACTGACATTTTTTTTTTAATCTATGTACATCCGAGCAGTTGCGGTTTAAGGGCCTTGCTCAAGGGCCCAGCAGGGGCAGCTTGATGGTGCTGGGGTTTAAACCTCGGACCTTCCTATCAATAATCCAGTGACATTTGAGTTACTATATACTATTAAAAAAATATGTTGAACCTAACCTGATTGAGCCATCCCTACCACTTGGTTGAGCTTTGCTTTGTTAAAAAATTAACAAAATTTTGCTGTGTCTATTAGTAGTGTTTGTTTTTAACTGCTTTATAGCATACTATGAGAAATAAAGTGGATTTAATGACCAAAACATTTGTGCACCACCAGTTACCAATCTAATTTGTGAATGCATTGATACTTTTACCATGTAGTGACATCTCAATCGTTTGGAAGATGTATATACTGGGGAAACTGTAAAAAAAACAAAACAGCAACAACGTTAAATTTGTTATTCTTAATACAGAATGCATGAACATAGTCACACTAATGAGAGGACAGCACAGAAGCTGGACTAGAATAGAAGCACATGACAGGAATATAAAATTAGACATAAAAGAACCAGGAAAGCTTGTATATTCTTATTCTATACTGGTGATAATTCCCACTCCTGAAGTTCAGTAATGGTAAAATAATAATAGTAAAAGTGTGTTTGTGTGTGTGTACTGTGTAGGTTACGTATCAAGATGCTGCAGTGACTCCGAAGACTCAGAGGTGGATGCTCTGCTTGCTCGTGCCACAAGTCCTACCCAGATTGATTTAGACATCCACTCGGTTAACAGTCAAGCTGCAGGACAAGAGGAAGAAAAAGCCAACGCAGAAGAGGAAGATGTGGAAGACAAGAGCGAAAAAGAAAGCGTGGAGAACGGGGCTGGAGAAACAAAGAAAGTAAGACAAGAAGAGCAGACTGAATCTGTGCCTGCAGACGAAGGAGACACAGTAACACCTGCTGAAGAAAACGACACGGTGGAAACAAATAAGAGTGAAGAAGAGGCCAAGGAGGAGGAGCCACCGTGTGTGATCATTGTGGAGGACCCTCCTTCAGAGACGTCGGATTCAGTCCAGACCGACTCGCGCTTCGTAACCAGCATGTCCAGCGACTCCATGGACGCTTTAGAGGAGGATGACTTTTTGACCTACTTCACCACCAACTCTGTCAGCCAGCTGAACGGTAGAGACCATTACCTCCGTGTTGACAATCTGTCACCGTGTCCGAACCAACCGGATCTTCAAGATGGTGATTTCGATGATGAATTGTGTTGCGTTGATTTCCCTGGCAGCGAGGAAGAATTAATTATTCATGCCGCCCTGTCTAGCATCGCAGACTGTCTACCAAGTCCCACCGAGGCCAGTGAGGAAGAATATTCAGAACACGATGAAGATGAACAAGAGGCACCAGAGGATGTTTTCGAAAGCATCGAAGCTCCACAAGGAGAGTGTGTATTTACATTCAACCAAGGCGATCCACAACGTTACTACAACATCTGCACAAACGTGACGCCCGACAGCGGTCACGTCCAAGCGAGAACGGCTTCTCTTCATCACACTCAGGACAAAATCAGAGAAGAGACGGAGAGGGGGATCGAACCTGTACCTATCCTTCTGCCTCCTCCAGGTTTTGGTGACAGTAGCACTGATGATGAGTGCTTTGACGCCCAGGAGGGATTAATTCCTGAGGAACCTTTGTCAGCGCCAATGATTAAAGGTTTGTTCCAATCCATTTACATGTATTTATGTTTTAAGTGACGCGTAATCTCATATAATATAAGCACAAAATATATAATATATATATCTTATTTGTTTATTCATTTTCTTTCCAGAACGTTCTAGAGGTTCGAGTGTCACGAAGCGTACTCTGAGCCTAAGCAACAGCGGAATCGGCGCCTGCGAACGAAAGAAGCGAGAAGGAGATGGCAAAAAGAGAGAGAGAAAAGATAAAGACAAGCTAAAGACGGAGACGAAAAATGAAGTTCCAAGGTTTCGAAAGAGAATCAGAAAGCGCCGTTCCTTCATGGAAACGGAGTACACGTCGTTAGTGTCGTTTCCTGAAAAAGACAGAACAAAAAATAACAACCATTGGTCGAGACCCTGCCATCCTGGTGAGGGGTCAAATCAAAGCTCCTGCCCCACGGTCTCATCTCTAACAAATGCTGAAGGTGAACCAGCACAGATGGATTCAAAACCTATAGCCCCGTCGAAACCAAGTGGGTCTGGAACTCTGGAATTCCTGCATGGTAACAAAATGAATAAGGCAACTCAGCAGAAACAGCAGGTAATACTAATGGAACCGGACACCATGGAGTTTAAGTCTGTCACCGAAATCATGTCTACTTCCTCGCCTGGTATTGTGGCAGTCCGCACGTCGACGGAGCCCAAAGTGAGAAGCTATGCCATGAGCATTACCGAAGGACTCGAAGAAGCAGGAGCAGTAGGAGGTTTGGATGAAAGGTTGCTTGACGGTCACTTGTTTTTTTCCACTCCTGTCAGAGATTGCATTGATGGTGATGCTTTACCTGTAAAAATAAGTGACAAAGAATCCCTGATAGAACAGCCACCTGAAGAACCTTTGCACAGGAAAAAGAGCTGCTCACTTCCACGACTAGACCAAACAAGCTTGTTTTCTTCAAAAGTCCCAACCACATCCTTGAACCCATGCACCGACAGCCTTGATGTTGAAAGTCTGGAAAAGAACATTAAAAAATGTTCAATCGAGAGAAGAAGGAGTCGTAGCATGTCTGCTACATGTCGTAGCAGTCTCAAGGAAAGTGGTTTAACAAGGCACCTCTATCCTCAGATGGAGCCTACCGTCTTTATAAAAGAACCACGACCTGATGACGGTTCTGGCAATCCATCTACCCAGGAACTATCCTTCACTGTATCTCCTGAGCGGCTTACACAGGGATGTGTTTTCCCTCAGTGTTCTTCTGGTCCCCACTCTGCTTCAGCACTGCGTGGAAAGGTCCAGAACTTGCCCCTGTACCTGTCTCGTTCCCAGGAAGTGCTAACCAGTTACGGTAGTCTTGTAGGGAATGACAAAACAGAACGGAGATTTTCTGAAAATATGCCCCCAGCTGAGGGAAAGTCTAAAGAGGCCATTAAGGCGGTTGAAAAGTTTAGGGAAATTGTTTGCAATAATTACACGGAAAGAGTGCGGAAAGCCGAACCTGAAAAATCTTCAAGCCCAAAATCTCTTGTGGTTACTACGCAAATCGTTAATGGACCATGGGGTGTGGTGGCATCACAAGAGATCAGCAGATTACAAGCAGGAAGCAGTCCTCTTCTTGAGTCCAAGCCCACCGACACCCAGCCCCAGGCCCTGTCTAGCCCAGATCTCCAAGCAAAGCCTGACCTCACGTGCAGCTCAGTGCTTTCCTCAGTGTGTGAGACAGTCATCGAGAGTGCTGAAACACCCATGGAGGTTTGCGGCTGCCAATCAGCCTACACCAACTGCTTCAGCTCTGTCTTGGGCAATGGGAGTTTTGACGACGAGCTGACCGTCTATGAATTCTCCTGCAGGACACAGCAAACCGTGCATGACCGGATTGCCTTGATGACATCATCTATCCCTCCTTCATCCCTCTCTGGTTCTTCTTCTTCTTTTTCACCATCTTCACCCCTGCCGGCTTTCTCTCGTGTAATCCTGCCACTTTCTTCATCCTCAGAACTCGGCCCCCTTCTGTCTCCCCTGGACACCCCCGACTGTTTCCTCTCTGACCCGCACGTAGACGCTATCACCGCCTTACTGGCCCAGCATTACCCCTTACCCCCAACAGGCTTCCTGGCTCTGCAGAGGGACGTCGACATGCTTTTAACCATCCTTGAAGGTGCTATGAAAGACCAAGATTGCACCCAAAGCCATCCCAGAGACACATGCGCAGACCACTTTTCTGAAAACAAGCGCAGGCTACACGTGGAGTCCCGAAGCTTCCTGGCTGGCTGTCAGCGGGTCGTGAAAGCCGGGCAGACCCCAGCAGAGACGCTGCAAGCTCTGGCCGACAGTTTCCACTCACTGGTTCAGCTGACAGCCGTATGCCTGAGTTTCTCGAGTTGCCAGAGGTGTCAGGATCGCCACTGTCAGACCTTGTCAGGACTCGCAGACGTCACGCAGACGTATCAGGAGTTCGCACGGGCCGCAGAGCGCTTGGGCATGGCTACGGAAAGAAGGACATGCCACGAGCTCAGCATTAAACTGCTGGCCCGCCAGTGTACCGCGCTCACGACCTCAGTCTTCTGCCTAACGCAGCTATTCCGAACCCTCACCGCACTTTGACCCTGCATACGTCTGACTCTAGTGTAATTCTGCCAAATATGAGCTATGTAAAGCATTTAAAAGAGAAACTACAGTAAAGTAACCTTGGTGTCCAAAGAGGCTGACCTTTTACTGATAAGCACACACACACAAACAAAATCAGGGTCACACTGCTTATAAATGCACTCACACACATACACACTGACAATCACTTGACTACAGTCAGCATGTGGTATTGTTACTTCATTAGTGTTTTTTATTTCAATATATTAAATTATTTTCTTATCTCAGAATGATGGACTTTAGTAAGTTTTTTTAATTCATTAGTGGCTATTTAAAGGGCAGTTTTTTTTTGTCATATGAACAACGTATCCGTAATGCACAAGAACAGGACCTTTACCTCTTTCCTCATCCTTTTATATTTTCATCTTTCTGTTTCATCCATACTCACAGTAAAAATGCACTACCTTACTTATTCCCACACCTGTCCCCACATTCAACAGAATTCATTCTGAATGTTTAGTACGAGGGTGAGTGAGTGAAAAATGATCTGCACTTGCATTCAAGGCTCCTGTTTCCCCGGTCACTGCTGTGCAGGTCTGAACGTGTTACATCAGTTCCTTTATAAATGTGATGCGAAAAAAAAAATTATGACTTAATTGTGATTTGCACAAAAGAAGATTGCAGTGAATTAAATTTATTTATTTATTTGTGGTCTACCTGGTGCTGAAACAACTCACATAAGAGCATTTAAAGCCTTTGGATATCTGCTAAACAATTTTTGCAATTTCGATACTCTAAGGAAGGTGAAAGTTTCTTAAAGAGAATAATTAGTGGTGACGAGACACAGATTCATCACTACGAGCCTCAGAATAAACGGCAGCGTACGGAAGGGAAACATTCTTAATCATCGACCGAGAAAAAGTTAAAAAATCAACCATCAGCTGGAAAATTCATTAATGTTTATAGTTTTCTGGGATTCTCGGGGGCTAAAAGTATTGGAACACCATCGGGAAAAAGGTTCAACAATCAACCGTGCTCGTTACAGTGAGACGCTTTTTAAAGAGCTGAAGACTGAACTTTGTATTAGACACAGAGGAATGATATCCGAGGGAGTCGTGATCTCGTGTGACGATGCATGTCCGCACACTTCTGCTCACACTGTCGAAACTCTACAAAAACTTGTAGTGTTAAACCGTCCTCCCTATAGTCCTGATCTCGCTCCATCAGACTTTCACCCATTTGGTCCCCTGAAAGCAGTCCTACCAGGACGAAGATACATTTCTGATGAAAAAGTTGGCTCGCAGCTCAGCCTAAAACTTTTTTTAATGAGGGATATGGAAGCTTGTGGACAGATGGACAAAGAGTACTGAAAAACATGGATATTATACAAAAATATTATGTAATTGACTTTTCTAAAAGTTGATTAATATAAATCCCACAGCCGGAGTGCGGATCATTTTTGACTCACTTTTGTAGAAACTGATGAGGATCTCTTGACCAGGATCTGTTGACCAGGAGCTGTACTTTATATGTTTTGTGCAGGCGTACCAAAGGTTATGAATAATAAGATTGTACTTTATTTATTTATTTTCAGCGATATATTGACTTTGAATCATGTAACTAGACTTCTTTTCATTATTTGAATTTCCATAAGCTGTATTATGTAGCATTTACAGTACATGTATATATTTTTTACTACTGTATGTGTTCTTGATATATGTCTGGCTCCTTGCATCTGAAATGAACTTCCATTTCTTTGTGCTTGTTTTTAGTAGCCTTAGTACTGTAACGGGCTGTGATAGGGTTGTCTGGAATCGTGGCCTGTCACATTTGTTTATTGAATGACATCACTGATTTCATCAAACTCTCTGGCATTAGTTTTTTTCTTCTAATGGCCTGAATCATAGGACCACCCCTAACAGGAGCAAGCGATTAAGCTTTGACAGTCATACGACATAAGGATTGTAATATTGCTTTTTTCAGTCAGGTCTGTGGACTAACCTGGAAGCTGCTGTGCACTGTCCTTATTAGGCATGCTTCGTACCGTATACATACTGTACTTTAACCCTTATGACACGGACCGGGGGAATGCATGCAGATAACCAAAGCATGACCTGATCGAGCGTTGGCGGTTCAATCCAAATGGGGGAATGAATGAACAAACGAATGAATGAATGTATAGATAATGAAATGCAATCTCTTTTCCTTTGTAATGCAGTATTCACTATTAAAAAGAGACTCGAAATGACTGAAGCGACTTGCATCTGGTAGTGTTTTTTTTTCGTTACTAACCAAGCTTTGTTTATCCTTTAGTCCTTTAGTCTTACCAACCAGTGAACCTTTCCTATGGATGATAGTAGAGATGAAGGGAAAAAAATTGGTTACGTGTTGTAATTCTTTTGAAAATAATTTTTAAAAATTATGTTTTAATTTCTAAGGGCAGCACTATGGCATAATGGATAGCACTGTGGCCTTGAATTCCAGGGTCAGGCGTTTGATTCCCACCTTTGGTCTGTGGGTGTGTCCTTCCGATGCTTGGTGGGTTTCCTGCTATGGATTGGCACCCCGTCCAGGGTGAACCCCGCCTTATAACCCGAGTCCCAGGATAGGCTCCAGGGCCCATATTGACAAAGCTTCTTAGAATTCTCTCAGAGAGCTCCTATCCTAGCGTAAAAATTCCTAGCTGGGAGTCATAGACTAAAACAGATTTTGGAAACTTTTCAGAGCATCTCTGAGTAAGGAAAATACAAAAACAACTTTATCTTAATGAGGAGGTGTGGTTGACCTCGTTACTAGGAATGACGCAGCAATTCAGGGACTGGGATTGGTTGATAAAAAAAATCTGTAACGGTCTTCAAATGGACTCTTTGTTAAAATAGAATATATGATAATAGAACGGACAGTGAAATCATAATGTTTGTATATAAAAAATTTTATGACTCCAGCCTACTTTATGCAAAGTTTTTGTTTTAGCTAAATATGGTAAGGTTAAGTAAAACAGCCAAATGTTGAAAATATGTTTTCTTTTGAAGCAACCAAATTTCCACGCAGTAGTTACTATATTTAAGTTCTTACGTTTATTAACCATACTGATTTTATTACTTGTGATCCATTTCAGATTGGTGGGAGCAAAATAGTTCAGCTTTTACCAGTTTACATGATTGCAGGACCGTTTATTTAAGTTGCACTTTTGGATGGGATGTAGCCAACAATCCATGAGAGATGTAAGAAAGTAAAAGGACAAGAAAACCAAATTGGACAGAAGAGCAGTGTTTACTTTTAGCTTTACGTTCAGTGTTATTCTTCTCAGTGTTAATATTTCTTCTTTCCGCCATTTCGTCCTCTGCTATAGAAAACAATTTTTACCTTAGGAGCTGTTTTTAGGGCAAATATGTTTTCATTAATCATTTTTATGTTTATTAGGATTTAGTCCTAAATTTAGGGAGAAATTCTAAGAAAATTTCATAGTTTTAAGAATTTTCCTAGAAGTTCGTCACTAGGAGCAACTTTTAGGCTTAAGAAGCTTTGTGAATAGCTCCTGTGATCCTGTACATGAATCCTGTGTGGTGAAAAATAATAGGCAACCACACTGCGGGTAATCAGGAGAAACATGTGCAGAAATTAGCTTACACCAGGTATGAGAGCAAGTCGCTCCGGTATAGGGGGAAACTGAAAAGAACAGACATCATTATACTAAAAGAATCGTAACCTAGGTATCATGATGATGTCTTATCGGGTAGCCCCTTGCGATTCCTGTCCCTATTTGATATCGTCGTTGTCCTTGCAAATACAGTTGGACGGAATTCTAGATGACCAGCTCAGATTTCCTGACTGCATTATATTAACCCAAAGGTCCTACACACTTCTCTGTCTCCTTCATAACATCATATGAAAATGACTCTGTGATTCTGAATTACACACTGGCTCAGATCGGCAACCTTGTCTAATGTAAGAGTTCACTGGCTCTAGTTTGAATAAACCGTTTCTGGATTGCACATCTTGAACTTTTTCAATCATTGCATAACATTATAGTTTCTTAGGCTGGTCTGGTGGGGAATTTCCACATTACACTGCAGAACTTAGAACTCAAAGTGCTGATTAACGTTCACTTCCTCTGAAGTCAGAACTTGCATTCTTGAACTTGGTTGAGCAAAACCTTCTGCAACATGATGTTATCATCCTCCCTACAGTTAATGAATCATCCTTGAAACCAGCAATAATGTCTACAAACCGCTTCAGAAAGCCTGAAGCAATCGTTCAGGAAGTCAGAGATGTCACAGTCTCGGTGTCAGGTGACCTCGGCTGGAGTGACTGATATCTTTTGGACACTTTTTTTGACCGCAACCTTCAGAAGGTTGAAGGTTGCAATCTGATCTCTCAACACTCGGGACACTTCCGTGTGCAGGTTTTTCAGCTGGAAAGTGACCTTTTGGATGTGACTCTCTGAAGTCTCATTACTCTGTGTGATATTTTTGAGTGTTAACAGTTTGTTAGCCGGTTGACCTAGTGAGGTGTTTCTAAACTAGCAGTTTACTAGTCAGATAACTTCTCGTCATGGTAGGAGGATATTAATGTTTCTTACAGTCGGTCAGTTGGTTAGCTGTTTTCTGATTGCAGAAGGATATTAAGGATGTTTCAAACTCTAAAGCTAATGTTCCCAGTAGGTTCTTGGAAGGTTCTGGTGCAACGTCATATACCAACGTTCTTAAAACGTTAAATAACCAAAAGTAGCGTTACCTTAACTGAACTTTTTTTTTCATTAAAATACCGTTTGTTACATTGCACAAGCATTTTTATAATTATCTCATATCATTTAATCGTTATCTGCACTGCTATGAGATACAATTTTCAAAAAGAATTACTGTAAAAAATTACCCTAATGACTCACACTTAGCTATTTGATACGGTGGGAGGACACTGAGGAGTCTCTAAGCGAGCAAATGTTTAAGTTGGTTAGCTACATCGGATAAGCATGTACGTTTCTTCCATATTTTATTATTAGATTTTATTGTTTAAAAACAATTATTATTGTTAGTGTGCTATGGATATTAATTATGATTTTAAACAGCATATGTGTATTATTTTTCTTTATAAACTGGCTCCGTTCTGTACTCCATCACCTACACGGAGGCTGGGTTCCAAACGGCACCTCGGTTCCTGTACTACTGCAAAATATAAAGTTTGAACTAGTAATTATAATTTGTACACCCTATGTGAGTAAAATGTAGCCGTGTGGTAATCAGTAGAAGTGTACAGTAGTAGTGATGGATACTACTGTTCTGACATCGAGTGGGCAAATTTTGTCAAGCAAACAGATTTCAGGCAACACAATTAATATGAACTGCAAGTAATATTTCATATATTTTTATATTAATTGGTGAACACCTGGAGGAGAACCTCACCTGGTCCCTCAACACCTGCTCTCTGCACAAAAAAAGCCCAACAGCATCTTTTCTTCCTGAGAAGGCTAAAATGCAAAATTGTTAAGATATCTCAACATGAATTTGACATGGTTACTGACACTACAGATTTTAATTAGTTTTTGCTTTTTAAGCATTTAACAAAAAAAAAACTATTTTAGCAACAACTTTTACAGGTAATAAGTTTGTAGACGCTTACACCAATTTTAGTAAAGAAATGTGTATAATTAGAATTTTAAAAGATTATTGTTTGAAGCGAGATGCTGAAAACAGACATTTGTAGGGCACAAATAAAATAAACTCTCTAAAATGGCAAAAAAAAAAGTTAGCAACCTGAAATTATTTTTAGGGAAGCAAGATCGGTCAATTCCATGTTGTTTAAACTTCCGAAGTAGCTTTTATGTATAACATTAAACAAAAAAATAAAATCAGCACCAGTGCTGTGTTTTGGATGATATATATGCACACAAAAAGATCTTGTAACTAGATCTACACGTTCACACACACACACACACACATATATATATATATATATATATATATATATATATAAAATACATGGTGCAGAGGAACTG
>JAQQZS010000013.1:2794044-2812164 GCA_030068045.1 Platyallabes tihoni | reverse complement strand
TCTGTGTATGTTCATTTATCGTTACCTGACTCACACACACACACACACACACACACACACACAGTCTCATGATTTAGGTGTTAAACGTTGTAAAGTCTTCTCCTCCGCGGTTGTTACACACTGCGCAGTGCGCGAGTGCGCGTTCTGTCCCGTAACCATGGCGACGCGCGCGCACGCGGCAACTTCATGCGCTCTATCCGCACGCGCTGCTCAGTACGCTATTGCGTGTGCACTCTAAACCTTAAACGTTTTATTAACTAATATATATATATATATATGCTTGTTATATTCTTACATTATTATTATTATACTGTAAATAGTTATAGGTTAAGTAATGCTGTTAAATCTTGTGTAATATCAGTGTTTATGTGGTAACAGCGTCACCACATTTAACGTGTTTTTCCTTTTTTTGGTTGAAAATTTATTACATTTTAGAAACAGGCTGGGATGTTATGTAGAAATGAAACTCAAACCTTGAAAGAGCTTTGTCTGTCTCGGTGATGGACGTGTACGAGATTTATATAATAAAATATACATGAAATGATAATTAAAAAAGTTTACATTATTGGTGATGGAAGAATAATAGCTAGCGCTAGCTAGCGTAAAAAATAACTTGCGATACAATTAGCAATAAATATCATGAACTGACATGTAAATAATATGATGTAAGTTAAATTATTTTTCTTGTTTGTATTTATTTATGTTATAAATTCTAAATGCTGATTATATTGTATTATATAATATTATATTTTATTATATTTTATAAATGTATGTACATGTATTTGCATGTGCACATCGATAATAGTATAGTTCAAAAGAATATGTAATTTTGCAAACAACAAAAAGATTTCAAATTTTAAAATGCAAGATTTATGTTATGTTAATCATAATTTTAGGATTTTTTAAAATTTAAATTGTATTTTGAAAATGCAGTCGTCGTATTGTACATTTACATTTAGGCATTTGGCAGACGCTCTTATCCAGAGTGACTTACAAAAAGTGCTTTGAAGTTTACATCACTGGATACATATATTATTATTATATTATTATTATATTATTATATATACTGGATACATCACTGTATTGTATATTGAAAGTACAATCGAAACACATTGAAAATACAATTGTACTATACACTTTCGCTTTATTTTTTCTTTTCTTTTTTCTTTTTTTGCAAATAAATCGCATAAAATGTGCGACAGTGTTCGCGGCTCCTCGGTTACCTTTCGCGGCTCCGGTTACGTTTACGCTCACGAAAAACGAAGGAAAGATAATCAGGTCAGCGTTGTACTTTCTCACTCAATCGCAATGACTGCTTTTATCTGGTGACAAAAATCAGATAGTGATTGGATTGTGTGTGTGTGTACACACACATTCAAGTCTTACGTTGTGTTTTGTTTGAGAGCAAACGCAGCGAACGTGACTGAAATGTGAAAAAGCTTGAGGCCAAAGTTTAACAGTGTTGTTGACCTCAACTCAGAGTCTTGTTGGATTTGTGTGTGTGTGTGTGTGTGTGTGTGTGTGTGTGTGTGTGTGTGTGTGGTAGTAATGTAGTCGATATGTCATCAATATTGCATCATAGTTGTAATCGTTTTGACACTAAAGAATGCTGAGCAAAAGTTTGCGCACCCAAAGACAAAAGGAGAAGGAAGTAGAGAGAGAGCGAGAGTCCTGTGTTTCTCAAATCAGTGGTTTTTAATAATATATATTTAGGCTGTAGATTTAATGCTGTAGGTAACATCAGGTTAAACCTTTTGTTCCATTTACACTGTGTTAGTGAATAGATCTGTAAGATAGAAATGATTGTAAAAAACCATGGGGGTGCAAACTTTTGCACTCGAATGGAAATTATGATCCGTCTATAAAACTCTGATTAATATCTGTGTTATAAAAGTGTGTGTGTGTGGGATGTGTAATTCACACCTGTCAGTGTGTGTGTGTGTGTGTGTGCGCGCACGCGCGCTCAGGTCAGCGAGGCTGCTGTGTCCGGGGCTTTTTGTTTCAAGGCTCATTCTTGCGTCACGCATTCCATCTGGCACACTGAGCCTCTTTTCCTGTTTTCAGAGTGTAAGAGGAGCAGACACACACACACACACACACACACACACACTGAAGCACAAAAGCACAAACACAAACATGCCCGGATAGTCCGTCAACTCTCAATAACTGCTAAACACACACAGAGGACAGGAGTGGTCTGTGTACCTGTCAGTCATAGTGCAGGAGGCGTGGCCTATAGTGTTCTAATGAACCCCATAGCAGATATACTTTTTTTGGTTACGGTAACCTGTTAGAGTTGTAAAGGCTCTAATCTTTAGAGAACACACAGGATATTCTTCACACACACACACACACACACACACACACACACACACAGTGTGGATATTGACATAATGAATTATTGTGATAAGCATCGCTAGGCGTGTCGTTAACACCGGGTCTTGTTATCAGCAGGATGAAGCAGGCCTGACAGGGACTTTCCTCATGGGCACAGCTCCGTGTGTGTGTGTGTGTGTGTGAGAGAGAGAGAGATTATATTTTACCGAGGAAGAAGTGAGGGATAACAAAGAAATAAAAAACATGGAGGATGGCAGGAAGAGAGAGTGAGAGAGAGATAAGACATGAAAGCGACAGACTGAGACGAGGAAAGACATAAAGACGTGAGGAGAAGAAGGAAAGATACAATTTAAATGGGAGAGAGATGGACAAAATAGTGGAGACTTCAGGGTGGGAGAGCAAAGCTGAGCCAAAGGCGCAGAATGAGAAGAAGAGGCCAAGGAGAGACGAGGAGAAATACTGCAAATGAGGACGAGAGGGGGACGTGAATAAACTCGTATCGGGAGGGACAGTGTAGAGGGAGAGACATAAGGGGAAAGGAAGACAGTCAGAATGTACGATACACAGAGAGAGAGAGAGATAGACCAATGGACAGAGAGAGAGAGAGAGAGAGAGATATGGACAGAGAGACAGGCACAGTAAGAGAGAGAGAGAGAATAGAAGAGTGTGTTTTGTGTCACCACTGTGCTGTGGTAAGAGCAGCGCGCACACACACACACACACACACACTCACGAGACAGGTGAGGAGATTTACACTATTGAGGTCAAAGGTCACATTTACTCTTATGTGCTTCCAAGAAAGAGAGAGATTAGAGTAAAAGGTCAGAGGTCAAATACAAGTTCACTGTCAAGAGCGGGAGAGGTCAGAGAGGTTAAAGGTCAAAGTCATGGTCTTGGAGAGAGCGAGAGAAACTGACTAAAAATGAAGGAGGGAGAGGAGTGTGTGTGTGTGTGTGTGTGTGTGTGTGTGTGTTGTGGACAGTTAACCCTCAGATGACCCTGAGCTGGGTAGTTAGAGAGGGCGTGTCTGCTGTTTCACAGGCTGCGCGTGTGTGTGTGTGTGTGTGTGTGTGTGGTAATACCAGGTGTGGCCTCACACTTGCTGTTTCCATGCGACCTCACCCTAGTGCTGCTTCCTGTGGGTCCCTCACACACACACACACACACACAGAGATAGTGAAACCCTGAGAGTCATTAGCTACTGAGCTTTTAATAATCTCGAGATGGACTGAATGCGGACCTGTGACTCACTGTGAGGGGACGGAGACCACACACACACACACACACACACACACACACACACACACACACCTCCCCACCACACACACACACACACACACACACTCAGGAGCTGTCACTCATCTGTCCGCGTTGTTTATTCGTCTCTGAAATTCAGATGCGGTGGAATCTTTGATCTTTATTTTATTTTCCTCATTTTTAAGACCGTAATCTCATTTGTTTATTTAAATGTTTATTTTACTAAATTCTACGTTTTAATAAACATTTTGTCAGTGTTGATTGATTTAATTCCCTCAAGTGTTATTTATTTATTTTTTTTAAAAATGTGTGTTTGCTGTTATTACATAAACGCATAATAAATCACATAATAACATTCCCCAGATATTATTTATTTATTTATTTATGAGTTTTTTTTTTTGTAGTTTTAAAGTGTTACATTTTTTTTAACACTTTAAAACTTTTTTTTGTGAAAAAAAAAATTATGTATTTATTTACTCAATTATATACTTACTTTTTCCCCACTACAATTTTATTATTATTTTATTTTATTTATGTTATTAATTTTTTTTTCGTCCTATATTTAAATTTTATTTTCCTACACTTTTGATTTATTTATTTGTTTTTTGTGCCTTTTGTTTTAAAGTTTTTTTATTTATTTGATAATTTATTATTTGAGTGGTGTTTAAAATTTCCTATAATTTAATTTCATTTTTTTGTTGGTTTGTTGCCAAAACTTATTTAATTCCCCCAGGGTTATTATTTAATAGTATATTATATTGTTTATAAAAAAATGTTTACTCAGTGTTATCTTATTATATACGTATGTGAGTATTGTATTGGATCCCTTTGTGCCCCCGGTGCAGCGTGGCTCCGCAGGGCCTCTGGGGGGCGCCGTGGGCTCTGGCACCCGGACGTTAGCAGCAGATCATTTGGGTGCTGTGGGGTTGTGGGGTGGGTGGGGCCTCAGTGGATCAGACCTTGTTCGTCTGGTGTATCCACTGGGAGCTGGATCTGACTGGGATGTGGAGAGTTTGGGGGCCGGGGGCCGTGCCGGGGGCCCCGAGTGCAGCGGCTGCTGGTGTCTCTGGTGTCAAGTTTTTGTTGCTGCATTGACTTTTGTGTTTTGCATGAATCGGTCCAGATTAAATAGGATTTCACCCTGGAAAACATCTGTGAGCAGCGCAGATCTACAGTTCTGGCGTGTGTGTGTGTGTGTGTGTGTGTGTGAGAGAGAGACAGGATTCTGTAATGTTGGGTGGATCTGTCTAAAAACATGAGTAATGACAGTTTTATATGAGTTCAGTCTTCGCCTTTTCCGCCTCAGAGACACAGAGTTAACGCCGCGCTCGCATCACATCCCGCCGTTCTGAGACTTCTTTGTTGTTTCTGTGTGTGTGTGTGTGTGTGTGTGTGTGTGTGTGTGTGTGTGCGTGCAAGTCATTTACTAATCGTGTCTTCTATCTTATTTTCCAGTGTTCCAGTGGGAGCAGACATGCTCATGTGTGACTATCCAGTCAAGGCAGACAGGGAGACGGTGTGTACCAAAGCCTCCTTTAACACACACACACACACACACACACACACATACACACACTGTGATGTGTGACTTATAATAACGATAATCCCTGCTTATTTCATTTAGAGTGAAAATATTTATTATTATTCATCCCCTCAACTTCAGGGCGAAACTCCATCCTTCTTCTCGCAGTGCATTATGTTGGCGCAATTTATTATTACTATTATTATTATTATTATTATTATTGTTTATTTTATTCTTTTTCCATCCACACACCCGAAACCACACCTCTGGTTCACTAGAAATGTTTTGGAAATCTATCAATCTGAGCTTTACGTCCTGTTCCCTGTATTATACTCACTCGCCGGCGTGTATTCCCATGTCCTCTCCCTCCCCCTGCAGTGCATTGTGGGATTTCCTGCCTCGCCACACAGTCTCCATTATCTCATCCTACGCGAAGGCAAATACAGCGTACAGGGTGTGGTGTCCCACGTAAGGATTGTGTAGGACATCCACAATGCACGGATGTAGAGGGAACAAAGAGGACGTAAACGGAGACTACAGTGTAAATCATACGGGCCGAGGGGCGTTCGAGTCAAGGCGGGACTGATGAGTTCTGAGACTAAAAACTCCCTTTATGTCTATATATAATCCCCTGCTACACTTAATGCACTTTCACTAGTGCTTGGACAACATCAAGGAAGGAAGTTTTCTCAGGTAGATAAGACACTGGCCTCCCAAGAACTCCTTAAATGGACCAGAGAAAGTTTTCTCAGGTAGATCGACCTGCCTGTGTGCTTCACGTCTGAAACGCCGGCCTCCCAGGAACTCCTTTAATGTGGAAATGTCCTGGAGTAAGGTCAGGACTGTACGGCGGACGTGGCGATAACTCCCAGCCGAGCTCCTGTAACGTGCAAGCGGTGTTGGTGAACACAAATGTGTTACCGTGGCTAAGAGACTCATCAGCCGCACTGCGCTTGAAACCAGAAAGTCAGACTTGAACGCTCCCTCGTTAACAGTGAAAAACCAAAAGCTAATGGTGCATGCGTTACACTTACTCCAGTGTTTAAGGTACCGTAACTCGACACCGGGAGCGGCAGGAGGTGAGAGTTTAAAGCTATTTAGCTCTTGATGCCAGGTTGAAGATCAAACCTGCGCCGCCACGGCTTGTAATAAGCTGCTAATAAAATATTCCGTTTGTGCAGGCGCTATAAAAACACAAGACGGCCAGAGGGAGATATCTGTCATGTAATGACTGAACCCCCCCCCCCCCCCCCCACAACCGTAATCATAACATTAGCAAAACATAATAACGATTAATCAGATGGCGTGACAGGTCGGTGACTCGGTCGACCGGCCCGACATGAGCGACATGCTCCCGTACGTCACTTTCGCCACTCGCTACATCACATAAAAGAGGTGTGTTCCAGAGAAACACGGCAAAAAACAAAAATGAAAAAAAAAATTGTTGGCGCGGAGGAGCTCCTTATGGCGTACACTACGTAGGGACTTTCTACATATCGCTACGTATTTCCGACTGTCTAGTGTTACGGAGTTTATTTTACTCTCGGTCGCGTAAAATGTAACGGAAAACCCAAAGCAGTGTTCGCAGTAATGCGATTCTAGAAAAGACTTTCACTCTGTTCTAATATTACAGCAGTTCATCTTGTGTGTGTTGTTTTCAGATGGACGCACATTCCTTTCTCATTAGGTTAGGCGTTTCAGGGGGCCAGAGAGTTAGCTTTGGCTCCGAAAGTCAGAAAAGCAGTTTTTCATCATCTGTCTCCAGAGTACACAGCTGCCTCTAGAAATGTGTGTGTGTGTGTGTGTGTGTGTGTGTGAGTGAGAGTGTGAAAGTGCATGGGTGGGAGTGGCTGTGTGAGAGAGTGTGAAAGTGCATGGGTGTGTCCGTGTGAGATAGAGATAGCACTAGCGATAGCGAGAGCTTGGGGATATTGACCGTCTCTCCCCTCCCCCCCCCCACTGTCTTTCAGGGTTACACATCCTTGGTGAAGTCTCAGGGCGAAGCATACGGCGCCATGTTCTCCATCGGCTCTCAGCCCGCTGCACAGTACTGCTACCCTCCCCACTACCGTCCGTATCACAGCCCTCCGCACACACACCTTCACCCACACACTCCGCCTCACAGCGGTGCCGCTCCGGCGCACGCACAGATGGAGCCCGTGGACCTGTCGCTCAGCAAGAAGTCCTCGCCTCCGCCGTCGTCCTCTTCCCCCTCCTCGGCGTCATCCTCCTCGTCCAGAGCTACGCCCCCGTCTCCGTACGAGCACATCAACTGCTCCGAGTCCATGACCATGCCGCTGTCCTTCTCCACCGTGAGTTGAAACACAAACAGCTCTACTGTTATACTAAATGCTAAATCACTTCATACTTCATGTTAATAATGTGTGTGTGTGTGTATGCTCTTGTGTGTGTGTGTGTGTGTGTATGTCCAGTTGGTGACTCCGCTAGTTTCAGCTCCAGGTACAGGTCTCATCCCTGTCCTGTCCAGCGTCATCCTGCCCCACTTGCCCTTGCTATACTCGCCCCACGTCCTGCCCTCGCCCATTATCCTGCCCTCGCCCACCTTGCTCAAATCTGGTGAGTGGAAAGAAACTCGACGAAAGATTGATATAGAATTATGCCGACTGTGCAAAAAAAGAAAAAAAAAGAGAGAAAACTGCATTTACATCTGCATTTACTTCACCTCGGTGCTAATTTGCATCTCCGCGCAAATAGGTTTAAAAATAATTCCTCTCTCTCTACCACATCACTGACCATCAGAGCGACGAAAAAGAACATGAAATTAAAGAAATAATCACGCTACAATCTGTTAATCAGAGAAACTCCTGCTCAAAATGTAACTCATAATATTTATAATGTTTTGCATAATGTTTCTCTGTAGCTCCTTAGCTCCTTAACTTGTTGTCCACAAGAGGGCGCTTCAATTTGTGCACAGTACTGGACATTGTATATCGTTAATCATTAATTAGCAACGATTATTGATTGTCCGAAAAAACAATTGTGATATTCGTACCTTAAGCATATCCTCATACTCATTTCATAAAACAATGTCAGCTACTTCACACATGTATATAAATATAAATTGCGTGTAGTGTTTGTATCCACCAGGTCCCCACTGGCCTCCCTAGTTGGACTACAGAAGGTCCTAGATTGATGGATGTCTATTTGTTTTGTCTGTAAGGCATCATCTAATTGGCTAACCTTGCTGTGTTTTGCGTCTCAGACTCCACACAGGACCACCAGCCGCCAATCAAATCCGAGCCTCAGGGCAAGCTCGCTCCCGGCCCACTCAGGCAGGAAATTCCGTCACCTCCGATGCCGACCTTTAACGGGTGAGTGGGACAAGCGCCCCATCACACATACACGTACACGCACGTGCATACACACACACACACACGCACGCACACACGCATATACCTTGTGTGACAAGATATCTCTAGCTGTTTCATCATGGGTTTTCGGGACGGAATAATGGGGTATGTGTGTGTGCGTGTGTATTTGAGGAAGGCGCAGAAAGAATTCAGTCTTGACTTGTCCCCAGTGGTATTTATCTGCATTCTTTCAGGTCACATTGTTTTTGACACTGTACACCTGCTTGTAAAAAAAAAAAAAAAAAAAAAAACACCCCAACCTACACACTGTGCCTCAGTCTGTCATTATGAGGACAACAAACGCGCAGAAAATAACACAAACGTGTGTGTGTGTGTTACTCGTGTGTATGGCTGAAATGAAGATTCACAAACTTGAAACACAATTCTGAAAATGTTCATTGTTATTATAATTATTATATGAAGACACTTCGTCAGTTTATTTAAAAGTAATTTATGATTATTATTATTATTACGTGAATGTGTGTGTGCCCTGCGATGGATTGGCACCCTGTCCAGGGTGTACCCTGCCTTGTGCCCGAAAGTCTCCTGGGATAGGCTCCAGGTCCCCTGCGACCCTGATCAAGGATAAAGCGGTATAGAAGATGAATGAATGAATGAATTATTATTATTACGATAGAATGTTTCAGGTAGCTGGAAGCTCGCTCATTTAGTTTAAAAATGTCAAGGTAAATTAGACATGATAATTATCTAGATTTAAATTTGTAAATATTTTTTTCAGTGTTCATAAAACCAAAAAAGTATTTGTAAAACAAACAAACAAATAAATAAAAATAAAAATAAACATTTACATATTATTGGGTTAATGAAATTTTTTTAAAACTTTTTTAAAAGTAACGTTTAATTAAATGATTTCTATAGTTCTAGTTGAATCCTTTCTCGCATAAATTATCTCTAGCTTTTTTATTATTACTTGAATTTATTGATTAAAATAAGTAGCTAATAAAATGAAATAATTAAAAGCATAAAAATTGTAAATGTGTCTAAAAACATTTTTCACATGCTCTGACATTTTTTGAAAATTTGTGTATAAAATATTTTTAAAAGCACAAAATAGCTAAATATTTATATTTAACACAAAATAGTTAAATATAAATTGATAGATTTTACACTAAATGTAAATTTCAATTAATTACTTACTGTACACTGTACATCAAAATTACATAAATGAATTAATTCTTAACTACGGTGTTCAGTGGAGGCAAGAACGGCACAATGAGTGTAATTTTTTTTTTTTTTTTTATCATTTACCGTTTTATTAGAATATTTGATTTGTAATTAACTTTATGTATAAACACATTTATTTCTAAAACAGATTTTATTTACAATGTTATTCATTTACAATTTGTTTCTTTCTCTTTCCTTTTCACTTACTGCGAGCTGCACAATGAAGTCCACAATCGTCGCTACACAGGAATCAAATGAACTCGTAGCGTGACGATAAACATGTTTACATTTAGTCATCTCCGGATGACTAAATAATAACAAAAATCTAATTTTTTTTTTTTTTTTTTAAAAACCCTGAAAACAAAACCCTTCATGGAGTCAAAAACGAAACCCAGGTTGTTGTCACGCTGCTAAAAAACTAATAAATAAAAAAGTGTGGATGTTTCTGTAGCCTGGTGGATTTTGCTGAAGTGAAATCTGAAAGCAAATGCTGCTGCGCCGTTTCGGGTCGAACTTGAAGCTAACTTTGGCACCACGCCAGACTCGGCCCGTCGATGTTAACACCGTCAACACGATCCTGCATTCTCTTCACGCTTGTAGAACTCCGAGGCGCCGAGTGCAAGTGTGGGTCATTGTGATGAAGTTTCCCTGGAAAAACGGCAGCGCAAGAGCTAAAGCACGAGCTAGCGTCTGCTTGTCGCTGCTGCTGTTGTGACTCCAGTCACTAAAAGTTTTTTTTTTTTTTTTTTGAACTAAACATATAAACGTCCACTTCCAGGCTTAGGCCTATGCTTGGTGTGTGTGTGTGTGTGTGTGGGAGACCTTTTTGCGTTAATTTAAATTAGCTGTCAGGGGAAGTGTGAAATGTGACCAGTTCAACAACTAACCAAGTGACCGTTGATTTATTTCCTCAATTCAACCGTGAGGATTATTTGACCCGAATCATATGCAGAACTGGTTGAGCATATAGTGTGTGTGTGTGTGTGTGTGTGTGTGTGTTTCTTTAACTGTACAGATAAAATCTCCCAGTGTGCACTCCAGAGACACCGTGTCTCCAATTGTCAACATGTAGGCGGTGACACTGTGTGTGTGCGTGTGTGTGTCTGTGTATGTATACTTCCCCTTCTGTACCTATCTGTGTGTGTATATGTGTGTAGTGGGAGGGCACTGACCTACGTCTGTCAGCATTTGTGTGTGTGTGTGTGTGTGTGATATCATCAGGCAGGCATGCTGACTCATGAAGGAAAAGAAAACATGAGCAGAAAGAGAGAGAAGGGAGGAGCAGGAAGGTGGGGCTGTAACCCTCTCCACAGGGGCACGCCGACCCAAAGACAAAAATGTAGTTTTAAGGAGTGAATGCGAGAAAAACGAGGAGGACGACGAGCGACAAAGAGACAAAAGAGTAATTACAGTGTATGTAAATTAACAGGGCGGGGCTAAAGCTACTGGGTGTGTCAGAGATGTAATGAGCGTCACATCTGTCCTGTCCAAACACATTTTTTAGTGTGTGTGTGTGTGTGTGTGTGTGTGTGGTGTCACTCTAAAATGTACAGCAGTTCACTCTGAAATACATTGAACATGTTATGTTAAGGTTACGTGATTATGTAGCATGCAGTGACATCTAGTGGCCAAAGACACTAACTACACCGGAAAATCACTGGCATAAAGGAATGGACCCATATTTTACTATTTCTTTAACAAGTTAACACAGGTCTCCCTTAAAGCGTGTGTGTGTGTGTGTGTGTGTGTGTCACACACACGCACTGCAGAACCACGTGAATGCTGAACATGACTAAGAAAATTATATTATTGATAATATAGCATGGATGGATAGATGAAAAAAATGAAGTGAAACAAGATGTGTTGGATTATAAGATAGAAAGATGGATGCACTAATTATAATCTCTCTCTCTCTATCTCTCTCTCTCTCTCTCTCTCAGTGGGAACAAACACTCGGTGATTATAAGCCCCCCTAAGGCGGAGTCTCCTGACACGCTGAAGAAGCGACGGACCCACAGCTGCGATTTTAAGGGCTGCAATAAAGTGTACACAAAGAGCTCGCACCTCAAAGCCCACCGACGTACACACACAGGTATACAAACACACACACACACACACACACACCTAAGTGAATTCACAGGTCAAACAGTTGACAGTTGACTAAACAGCCTCCTATTCTTGTGTGTGTAGGAGAGAAGCCGTACAAGTGCTCATGGGAAGGCTGCACGTGGAAGTTCGCACGTTCCGACGAGCTGACGCGTCATTACCGCAAACACACAGGATCCAAGCCATTCAAGTGCTCGGATTGCGAGCGCAGCTTCTCGCGCTCCGATCACCTCGCCCTGCACAGGAAGCGCCACCTGCTGGTGTGAGCGCAGCGCCGATCCAGCCAGTGCACCTTCCAGACGGACTGCACTATATGCCTGATCTCTAACATCACCCTTTAATGGACTCTAATAGACTCTTCTTAAGTCCTTCTGTCTCTTTTTATATCTCTTTCTTCATGACTTCACACACAAACTCACACAATTCTGTCAGCCGCCCTCTGCTGGTCAAAGGGTTAATCGTGTTTCCACATATATATACTCTATATACAGTATACACACACACACACACACACACACACAGCTCGGGTCAATACTGAATAATGTGAATCCTTTTTATTATTATTTTTTTTTAAATATATTAGTCAGGAAAATCTTGTAAGTTTTTAATTTTGTAACAGCACACACACACACACACACACACACACACATAAATGTAGGCAGGTTTTTAACCACAAAATCATTTTTATGCTTATTTCATTTGTGTTGGTTTTGCCTGGACGTTATTGATATTTTATCCATAATCTCTGGTGTTTGCAATCCGGTGTTTTCTGGGTTATAAGACGAATATTTTGACCTCTAACAAGCGATTTAAAGACTTAAAATGTGTTATATCCTGAGAAAGTGTTATATTAGAATACTAAACTTTGTTACTAATATTATTATTATTATCAATTCTTAATATTGATATTAACATGATAATTTCATACCAAAATATAGAGAAAACTCATCCTAATATCTAACTTTCCATGCACATCTGGAAATATGAGACAGATGGAAATTAGTGTTCCAAACATATTTGCGTCACTAGAGGGCACTAAAGTCAAAGCAACAATCAGTTGTCCATTTTTATAAATATATTTTTTAACATACATATTATACATGTCCAACAGGGGGCGCTCTGTTTGTTTCTATTTTTTTTTATTAATGAGCGTAAAAGGTATGTGTCTTCTACTCCAGAAAACACAGTGTGTATATAAGAAACAATTGCTCACAGCATCACCAGGCTCCCGTTGTTGCAGCGCGTCTACATTTTTTTTTTTTTTTTAATGTTTATTATGTAAGTACTATGTACTGTATCAGGACCCTGTACTTGCACATTGAGTAATGACGTTGCAGGTTTGTCTGTAAAGAGTGTGTGGATAGGTGCTAAAACTTTTAGCACGATAACCTTGCATCGTCTGGTAAATTCTACTTCAATTCTACCTTTTTTTTCAGCAACGCACCCAGCGTCCTCTTTCATATACTCAGCCAAACACACGGTTAGCTGCTATGTCGTAGCATTGAATCACTAGCGATAGAGTTAGGTTTGAATGCATGCTTGCGGCTGTGGACGAACGTTCAGGGCTGTTGTGCATGGAAGCAGTCTGGGGTTCATTCATTGTATTTACACAGATAATTCATTCATTCATTCATTTTCTATACCGCTTAATCCTGTGTGAATCATTTAAAAAGGGCATTATGGTAATGGAGTTTGGTTTGGTTGTGGGGAGTGTCATTTTTTTTTCTTTGTCACTTTGCGTAGCACAAGGATGCAAGTATGTGTTTGGAAAATTGCTTTTTTAATGTAAAGAACTTTGTATAGGAGAATGTGCACTTTAATCTTATCAGCAAGAATCAAGCAGCAATAAAGGGAAATTTCACACATGGAATTTCAGAATTGAAATATCAAATTGAACTTTTGAAATAAAAAAAAGAAATGTATCTCAAAGTTCAAAGGAAATGTTTTGATATTTTGAAATTTGAAAGTTTAATTTTGAAATAAAAAAAATGTAAAGTGGATTTTTAAAAATGCATTTGTTCAAAGGAAATGTTTTGATATACTGAAAAAGTGAAGTTTTTAAACATTGAAAAAGAAAAAAGATTTTAAATAATATATATTTATTTTGGCCCCTTAACAGTGCTAACATTACTGATTTATAATATACACCAAACACACCTAGGCTGATTATAAGTGTTTAGCAAAATTTTCACCAACACATACCTTTTCTTTTACATTTTTATGGAAAATTTAAAAATATAAACAACTCCTTATGGCTAGCGTAAAACATATGTGACAGATTAGCACTTCATTTCAGATCTCATCCCTGTTGTGTTCCACCTAAGTGTGTCCAAAATGTAATTATTTTGATGTTAAACATGCGGGCAGTGATTTAGCCTGGCTAATTAGCATTCTGGCTAGACCGTTTTGCTGTACCAACTGATTGTGTAAGGAAATAAAATAAAAAGCAAGCTCTGTTTTACATCACATTCAGGAGCACTTACATTACGTTGTTATCTGCTAATGACCTGATTAGCTAGCTATCAACTAGCTAGCTGCATATAGGTAGCTAGCATTTTTGTAGCATGTGTTCGTTATACATCCCACTAGAAACCTGTTTTGGGACACGCACTTTAACTTGATGCACAGACAAACGGACTGAAAGATAAAAAAAAATTATGAAGTCTCAACAACACAGAGAAACCTATAGTGCACACTGTAATCTATTTTTAAGGATTGTTAAACTTAAAGGGAAATTAAAGGAATTTTATACACTTTGTAATTTTTATGATGGATTTTTACTTTCGACCAATATTATGCATTTCTTTGAAGATGTGAATCGTTTTTTTCTGGAGTTTCTGTCTTTTTGTGAGTTTATTTGTTTAGTTTTTTTGCTCTTCAAAAGGAATCGTATATCAAGCTGTGAAAATATATATTATTATTATATGCTGTACATACTAATACGTATAATTTTAGATATGTGACGTATCACTGAATAAACTTTATCTGTGCAATTTTTGGCAAAAAATGGTTGTTTCTGTGTTATTTATTTTCACTTAAAAACAAAGATATTTACACAGTTTTATGACAGATATCCTCTTCAAAAAGCTCAGTTTAAAAAAAAAATCTTGAATATGTTTAAAACCTTAAAACACCAAACATCTGCTGGAAATGTGTGCTCATTTTATTTTAGATAATATTTATCATCTAATTAGTGATAATGTTAGAACTCTAGCATAGCTAGCATAGCTTCCAGCAAAGCTAAGTCAAAGTTACAAGATGAAGGTTTATTTACAGGTTGGTATCTCAGTGATCTAAGTTTGGACTGTTAATTAGAAATTTTACACACTTTTTTTTTTTTTAACCGCGTTTTATCTGACGTTCAAACTGAATGAAAAGGCTTGGAAAAGTGCTGAGTCATGCTAGTTCTCCCTCATGCCAGCGCTCCCTCAGGAGCTAATAACGATTCCTGAGGTAATGACCGAGTGCTAGCTAACACAAACATAGTATATACGGTGTAGAATTTTAAAGAAATGTGTAAAGAGTTTACCTTAAAAGCTACAAATAAATTAATTTTAATATGAAATCTATGTTGTGTTGTAGTTTTTCATCCCATATTGTCGTCTTCAGCATTAATCTTACTTAAATGCTAACTTCACGATCACACATTTCCTGCCAAACAGATGATGATGATGTTAGCAAAACAAATTAACACTTATTTTCTCGCTTTTAGTGTGAGTTTTTGGACGCTAAGATCTCTGCCTTATGTTAGTTGATAGATTGAGGTAACATATATAAGGGCTAAAGCCGTTTCATTTTGTGCGTACAGATTTTCTTTCCATGGCAAATATACATCAAGTTATAATGTATGAATTTTGATAAAAATGTCTTTGTGTGAAATGTAAGACTTGAAATGAGTGGTTTAGCTTTAAGACGGACTGGAGGTGAAGATTTTGCAAAACGTTACTAATCTCTAGTAGTTTAGAACATGTAATACTAAATAACAAAAATAGTGTGGGCTCGTCCGGGATTTGAACCCGGGACCTCTCGCACCCTAAGCGAGAATCATACCCCTAGACCAACGAGCCGCTTGAGAAACAGGGTCCAAAGTTCAGCTATTTGTAGGTCATATCAATCCATCATAGTAACACTTTTTTATTGCCTGTTTGTTTATTTTGGCATTTTGTGTCATTTAAAACTCGGTATTAACGTCGATAGAACTACAAACCTTCCCGATGCGCATTAACAGACTACATAATGCACTTCCGGGTTTCCACGTCCGTTAGAGGGCGCTCTCATGATCTCACGGCGTTTCAATGTGTTTATCTTGTTATTGTAACAGTGCATGGTAACTGAGTGCTTTATTAATAATTTAAAAAACATCTTATCTGAAAATTAAGCTACAACTCTTTTTAAAACATTAGAACATAAACAAGTAAACAAAAAAATTCTAAATATTTGGGTGTACCCTGCCTTGTGCCCGAAAGTCTCCTGGGATAGGCTCCAGGTCCCCCGCGACCCTGATCAAGGATAAAGCGGTATAGAAGATGAATGAGTGAGTGAATGAATGGATGCAAATATATTATATTTCATGATTTTTTTTTACAAACATAAAACACTGAAACATAAATCAAAAGCTTTTTCTTTCTTTTTTCTTTTTCTTTCTTTTTATATTATTTTTATGTGGCCGACATATTCCTGTAATTTTTCATGTGTTATTATTTATAAATTAATATTAATTGATTTATTTCATTTATTTACTGTAATTTATTTTCGCGGTTACAGCCTAGACAGAATGAGTATTATTATTATTATTATTATTATTATTATTAGTATATTTTAAATATTTATTTATTTATTTATAGAATGCATTTGTATATTATTTCTTTTTTTATTAATTGACCTGTTTTTATTACAGAATGCCTTTTTTATTTTATGTCATTTTTATTATTATTTTCTTTTTTATTAACTAATATTTTTTTTTTATTATAGAATGCATTTTTATTTAATGTACATGTTTTTACAGCATGTATAGGACGAGAGAATTTATAATAATAATAATAATAATAATAATAATAGTAATAATAATAATAATAATAATAATAATAATAGCATTTTATTTAATAAAAAAATAATAAAAACCTAAAATATTTTTGTTTATTTTATGTAAACGTTTTTTACAGCATGTATAGGACGGGAGAATTATTATTATTATTATTATTATTATTATTTTGTTTATTTTATGTACATGTACAGCATGTATAGAATGGGAGAATTATTTGTATTATTATTTTATTTATTATTTTTTTTATTATAAAATGCATTTTTAGTTTATGTTTGTTTTTTACATCATGTATAGAATGAACCATGTACACCATATGGGCAAAAGTATGCGCACCCCTGACCATCACAACACCCATACAGTATGTCCTTATCAATTCATTCCATATCACACTCCACTCCACTCTTCTGGGAAGTCTTTCCACCAGACTTTGTTGCTCTGGTGCTGAAGCTGAGGTGGGTAGGAGGCTACAGGTCTAGTTTGTCCCAAAGCTCATAAAACAAAATAAAATAAAATACAAAAATGTTATTCGTCACATACACAGTCATACACAGTCATACACAGTACGATATGCAGTGATATGCTTATACGACCGCCTGTGACCTTAAAAATCTAAATTATCAATAGAAATAGAAATAAATAAGGGAATGGAAATAAAGAATGAAATATATAGACCTTCTTTCTAAAATATAGAAAACAATGCAGATAAGAAGAACAGAATATGAAATATGGGGTATAGAAAAACTATGGTCCAGTGGTGTTGCGTTCCAGTCCCACTCCAGCACACTCTGAGTTCTGTCTCTCTTTATATCTTCACATGGACGCTGTAGTACTGACGTCACTGACTTCAGGTAATGTCATTATTTAACCTTATTTGATGTATTTGTGACGCTGCTGATGTTTCTGACGCTCTATTACGAGGATGACGTCATGCTCCACACAGTGCGTGGTCCGGGCGGCCGACGTGGCGCGCGAGCTTCGGGCTGGGCGGAAACAAGCGGCGCGCGCTGTCAGAGCCACCGGTAAGCCTGCGGGAGCCTCTGAGTGTGTGTGTGTGTGTGTGTGTTATTTAAGTTTGTTGTAATGCTTTACGCCTGGGTTTAAGTGTTGTGCATGTGTGTGTGTTGTTTCTTGTTTGTTATAAAGTTGTGTGTGTTATGAAGTTGTGTGTGTGTGTGTGTGTGTGTGTGTGTCTTGTATTTGATGCACTAATGTGGAGCTACATGCCATGCACGTTTATTATAATAATGCGCGTGTTTAGAATAAGCTTTTTCAAAGTGTCAGTTCTGGTGCTACACACA
>JAQQZS010000013.1:2646891-2657582 GCA_030068045.1 Platyallabes tihoni | reverse complement strand
CCTCCTGGGATAGGCTCCAGGTCCCCGCAACCCTGAATAGAGGATAAAGCGGTATAGAAGATGAATGAATGAATGAAATATAAAGTAATAATAAAACTAATTAACCTGCACTTTACCTTTGAAAATAACTGGTGTTTGATGAGGGAAGAAGCAGCAGTAGCAAACAGTGTACTACTAAACAGTAAACAGTACATGCGCGCACAAATGTTGACTATATGAGTGACACGCACTGAGACTGAGCATGGGAGCCGATTACCCACAATTCCATATAATCCCATATCATAGATCAAGACCACGCTTGTTTAACAAGTTAAAAATAATTAAGTTAAAAAAATTTAGCTTGTCTTCCAAAATGCTCACAGATCAAGTTATTCCACTGTATTTTTATTATTTTTAAAAAATATATTTTTCATACACTTCTTTATACAATCCTTAATACACTGAAATACAATTGATGGTCTGGGGTATTTCCAGAGAATCAGCAGACAGCACCTAGCTATCTAAGATGTAAAGGCCAAAATCCTTAATCCAACTCCTTAAAATTTCACCAAAAAAATTTATGCCATTTTTATCCAGATCTTGTAAAGACTTAGCACCTTTATCCTGCAATTGTGTAAAATCAGGATCCATAAAAGATGGGGAAAATAGATTGTCATTAATTAACATATTGGTAGTAAATTTAGGGCTTGATGGATAGAGAAATTATCATCAAAGCAAGTAAAGATAATTTAGTACAGGACTGAGCTTCAAACCAAACCCACTGAACTCCTGGTTGACTGGACCAGCATATTATTTTATGAATATGAGCAGCCTAATAATATAACTGAAAATTTGGAGATGTAAATTTCAAGGCCACCCAATGTCTTAAGTCATCTTAAACATCAGCCCTACACCTGGCAATAGGGAGTCTGAAGAATTTTCTAACCTCTCCCTGACTATGCCTATTTCAAGTAAGTCCCATGCTGTCTCTGTTTCTCCACACTAACCGTATAACTTTTTTAACACCTTTTTTCATGAACTCTGACTGATTAAAGAACAAGTTATCCATGCGAGAATTAGCATCCGAACTTCAGGCACCCCAGTCACAGCTCTGCTTGGGGTGTTTTATATTCGCTCTTCTGGCAGGCATATATCTATACCGAACTTACTGTATTACTGGTAAATCAACCTGGCAGGCACAGCTTCCCCCCAGGGATCCTTATATTTACTCTCCCAACATGAGAAAGAAGGCATAAGTGAGTCATCTTCCCTGCCAGGACAGGCTTCTTCTTGCTGGCCAAAAATGATTTGAATTTACATCCTTGTATTGATTACAGGCACCTAAACGACATCACCATAAAGAACTGTTATTCTTTTCCTCTGATTTCTCCTGCAAGGGGCCCAGATCTTCACCAGCTGAACCACCTGGTCAGAATCAGGTGAAAGATGGGTATCTAGTCCTGAACGTTTAGATTGGCCATTGCACCTGCAGTGTTTCAAGCCCTAGTCAATGTTCTGCTTAGAGTTCATCAATGTTTTTGTCTATCTTGATGATATTTGTTGATGTTTTCCTATTCTTCAGAGGAGCATAAAGTGCATGTGCATCAGGTACTCCAGAGACTCTTAGAGAACAACTCTTTGTCGAGGCAGAGAAAAGGGAAACTTCCAGATCAAGCTGTTTTTTATTATACCATTGAGTTCCACACGCTGGCTGCTTCATGTGGAGATATTTTTAACGAACTCTCTGACTCATTAAAGAACAAGTTATCCATGCAAGAATTAGCATTCGAACTTCAGGACCTCATTGATTTGACAGGCTGTATTGATGCTTACAACCATCTCAGACAAGACCAGGACACCCAACTCCTCTGTTCTTCAGAACCTCCTGTTGAACCCATATTAGTGGATGGCACATGCATTTCTAATTAGGAACGCCAACGACAGCACGATAAAGGGGAATGTTTCTATTTCTGTCAATCTGGCAATGTCCTAAGGGCTATCCACTAAAAGGCAAGCTCCCCCAGATTCAGATGGACCTATAAAAAACTAAAAGTCGTCATGGGTTGGCTGGGGCCCTCCTTTTAGAAGGGAACTCCAACATTTCCAGTGATTCGCCTACTTTTTCTAGCAATTTATCAGGAATTATAGCTCTATGGCATACCCTCCTGACTACCCTGACCTCCACAAAATTAATTTTTCAGTAAGATACATGTTGACAAAGTTTTTATGGACCTTAAGCACCACTTCACCTGAGCTCCCATTCTTATGATCCCTGACCCCTCCCTTCAATTTGTGGTTGAACTGGATGCGTCAGAAACCAGTGTAGGTGCTGTCCTATTTCAAAGGTCTCCCATGGAATATAAAGTCCACCCCTGTTTTGTTTTCTCTTATCGCCTCTCTCTGACCGAGCGCAACTATTACATAGTTGCATAGATCATGAACTACTGGATTTTATGCTTGCCCTAATGAAATAGAGGCCTTGATTATAGAGAACAGAACACCCCTTCTTGTTCTGGACAGATCACAAGAACCTTGAGAATTTAAGGTCAGCCAAGAGACTCAACTCATGCCATGCTCGTTGGTTGTTATGCTTTTCAAGGATCAACTTCATGTTTTCTTAACCAGTTTTCACCCTCCCCTGCAGCTGCCCAGCTATTAGAGTAGGGCCAGAATTTCAGGTTGTCATTCCACTTGGAGGGTTTGAACACTCTCTCTTTTACAAGGGCTTCTAAAAGAGGATGTGATACGTTTCATAGCAGCATTCGACACCTGCACTAGGAATAAAACCACAAATCACCCTCCTGAAGGACTTGTGAGGGTCCTTCTAACCAGACATCAGCCTTTGTCACACATCCCCCTTGACATTATCAGGCTGCTATCCTCGAAGGGGAATACCTGCAACTTGACAACGGTTGACCAGTTCTCCAAGTGTGCCCACTTTATTCTGTTGCCCAACCTGCTGTCTGCCAGACCTCAACAGCCAAACTTCTTTCCTTGTCTTTCGACTCCATGGTTTTCCGGAAAGATATGATGGTGATCCTAGTATCTGCCAGTCCTTTTGTCTCATTGTTTATTAGTTCTTAAACTACAGGTATAATCTTTTCCTACCAAGCTATTCAAAGTAGCCTGTTATAACTCTCTCTTCTGAAAAGGTGAGAGAATGGATAACAGCAATATGGGCAAATTTCATGGCCTTCACCAACAAAACAACAAAGAAAGATCTTTGATTATTTATTCACAGGGCACCAGGTGGCATATCAAGTTCATGGTCTCTTGGTGGACATTGTACAGTTTAATAGTTAGTACTCCTCTTTTGCTTCCAGTTTTTGTGTAAAACCTCAATAAAAATCATCTGATCATAGGGATCTCAGTAATGTACAAATACAACCTCAGACAAACAACAACCTATAGCTTTTTTTCACTATCATATTTTTTTTTTTTTAAGTCAAAACATAAAAAAAAACATGTGGGCAATACCAAGTATCCCCATACTGCTTCCCCATGATTCAAGAGGTTAAGTTGCAGCCAGGTGCTGCAAATTATCAGCTCTTGATTAACTAATTAAAAAAAAAAAACATTCCAACTGTTTTGACTAATGGCACAGTTAATAACCTAGTCACCCAGTGTAGGTATCTATCTAATGATTTAGACTCCAAAAGCACTTTTGAAAGTTGCATCTGCCAAATGCCTAAATGTAAATGATCATCAGTAGGTGCGCATAACTCAAAGTTTTGGCAGTTCTGGAGCATTTAGGTGTGTGAAAGACAGAAATAATTTTTGCTACACATCAATATGAAAAGGGTTATAAAACCGCTTCCAAACAATTTGGAGTTCAACATTGTTGCGTTTATCTAAATATTATTATATAATAGGAAGCTATACAGCAAAGACACAATGGAGGCACATAACACTTAATAAGTGTAAAGCATTCAAGATAATCTTCCCAGGAGTAGACATTCCAGCACATTCACCTCTTATTTCTGTTAAATAAATAAGGACACAATGAGAAAAAGTTATATATTGTTGTTCGTCTGAGGTTTTATTTGCCAGGTCCTGAGACCCACTACAATCATATTATTTTTATTATGTTGTACACACTATTATTTCTGGGAGGCCTTCTGTAATCTTATTAGTGCAACACCAAGTCTCTCATCTGCTTTTTAGGCACAGAGCAATGGACAGTCAGAATATTTTAACAAGTCAATAAGATACAACCTCATGGAGTAGAATGCTCCTCTGGGTGGAATATGTCCACAGCATCTTACTTTTTACAGTCTCAATCACTGCTCCAAGCACGCCTGTTGCTGTTTTAGTTTTCTTTATTATTGTGTGTCTTCCAAGCCAAAAATTATTATTATTATTTTAAACCACTTATTATGATCATGACCCTGCTTTGTGTTTTGATCTCATTTTTGTCTCACATTTTGAATTACCATTGCTCTTGGAATTACCGGCTCTGACTTCTGAGGTTGCATATCGACATTGAGCTCGCTTGCCATTTGGATTATTTTACGCTTGAATTTACTGGCTCTGACTTCCGCACTTTGTATATGGACCATGAGACTGCTTGCCACTTGCATTATTGCACGTTGGACTTGCCGGCTCTGATCATTCTACTTCATTCTACATCATTCTACATCATTCTGATCATTCTATATCATTCATTAAGCTAAGTGGGTCCTCCTTTCATGTCTTGTGGCACTAGTGCCGACAGTGGCAATTTTATAAAACGTAACTGAAATAAAAAAGATGAAAAATATAAAAGATGTCAGCTTAAATCAACATCCTCCTGAGCCACCTCCTCTAAGGAGTAGAGATGGCAGACCCGGACAGAGTTGGCCCCCTTAACCAATTCATCCAGTCTCTTCCTGTTCCTCTCCATGCTGCCCTCTCCCCAGCAGACTACTGCATAGAAGAATACCATAAAGATGCAAACCTCTCATCAGAAGTAAGAGTCAGAAAACCAGATTAGAGTTCACAAAGATATAAGAGAATGAGTCATAGATGTTCTGGAACCAGGAAAACCTCTACACAATTTATGGAAAGGTCAAATTGTGGAGAAAGAAAAAAATTGCACATGAACCAGAGTGTACAAATTCATTATAAACAATACTGATTCATTAATTAATTAAAACTCTCTGCTAATTTAAATACTGTAGAATTCAGTCTACATGGGTGAAATGTCTTCATGTACCAAAACACACTGCAACACAACATGGGAGTTCATTAGGTTGAAAAGTGGAGTGTTTCAGTCTGGTCAGGTCAATCAGCAGACTTTGGCCCTACTAAATGTTTACTTCTGTTACTTAAATTCAGGAAAATCTTATGTCTTTTCTGCCTCAGGCTACATGGAGCTGAGTGATTTCACTGTGCTATTTAATATAATATAAATAAATAATATAAATTATTAATTATAGACATATTCCATACACAATAGCATTTGATTATAATGTTGCTTTTATGTAAAAAATATTTCACACAGAGTAAATTCTGGAGCAACAGAGTGCTTAGATTTGAAAGAATCATTCTGGTAATGGTGCTCCATAATTTACTCTGTATATGTAATTTTGAAAGATTTGTGACCTGAGGTTAAATTCGGGAGGTTCTGGTTTGTCCCTTTTTGTTCGCAAAAACCTTTAATACTTTTACTGTACATGTCCACAAGTTGTAATTGTAATAGAAGTTGATCAGACTTAAGTGTTCAATCATGTTAAAAAGTTAATGCCTTTGTAATGATATTTTAAAAATTATAATTACTGATCAGATTGTTCATATCTCCAAGCAGGAATGTATACCAGGAGAGACTTACATCACCAGCTCCATCATACTTCTCTGTCCGGCCAGTGGCTTCTATTGAAGGAAATGTGAGGTAAGGACATGGTTTTGGTGTCAGATTTAAAGTTATTTCACATTCATTGTAAAGTCCATTGTGTTTTTGAATTTTATGTTATAATAATTATTATATAATTTTATATATTATGTGAACACAAAGATTCTTGTATTTTAAATTATTTCCATTTAATACAAAGAACAAAGCTTGCAGCACCATCTCCAGCTCCGACAGGTGTGTCCTTCCAATCTGAGCAGTCGATGGATCCACTTGTTGGATTCCAGAAAGGGTGTGTACTGTATAAACACTTTACTTTATAAACTTTATACAAGACATAGTTTACTGAGTTAACTTGAAAGGATATGTGCAAGGCAAGATAACTGATTTATACTCAGCTCTTCTTTTTATTTTCTTAAGCATCTGGTCACATTTCTTTATTTTTGTGAGCCAGCTCAGATGTGGCAGTCAAGCAGTAGGATAGGTGTGGTTACTTACAGTATGATAACCAGTTGCAAATAAATAATAACATTTAATTGTCTGATATTAATTTCAATTACCTATTTTCTTGAGAATGTTCTTTTTTTATTTTTAGGCATATCTTAAAGTTGATAAAACGTGCTCCAATTATTTTAATTATCTCATTAATTTTTGTGGGGGCCGTGGTGGCTCAGGCAGTTTGAGCTCCACCACCCATTGGGCAAGGTCCTTAATATATAGAAATCACTCCACCATTGCTGGTCCAAAAGCCCAGATAAGAAAGGAGGAAGGAATAGGAGCCACTATTGCTATAGAAATTATGAAACCCAATTCCCAATATACTCAAAAGCACAGGATAATTAAAATAATAAAATAAAATAAAAAAAAAACTTTTTGTAGTGCTTTGAACCTTGTTTTTATGGAACTGTCTCTGGCAGCTTTGTTTGTACACAACAGAATTTATAAAGAATTTAATTTGTTTTGGTGATCTTGGTTGATGACGTTTAATATATTGTGTTTACATTAAATGCAGAGTCTCATGTCCGAGTCCCATTATGGAGGATTATTTAAGGTGTCCAAAGTGTAGCGATGTCCTGAAGGATCCTGTGTCCATCCCCTGTGGACACTCTTTTTGCAAAACCTGCATCCAGTCCTACTGGACTAAACCAGCCAATGAAGGAAGCTACTCCTGCCCTCAGTGTAAAAAAAGGTTTAAAAATCGTCCTGCCCTAAACCTGAACATGGCTCTTAATCAGATGCTGCAGCAGGCCAAATTCAGTCCTGCTCTTCCTGCTCAAAGCTACACTGGACCTGGAGACATGGCCTGTGATATCTGCACTGGTAGTAAGATCAGAGCGGTGAAGTGGTGTCTGACCTGCAGCGTGGCTTACTGTGAGACCCACGTGAGGCAGCACTACACCGTACAAGCGCTGCAGAGACACACGCTCAGAGATGTGACGGGTGATCCAGAGACGAGAAGCTGCCAGCTGCACCACAGGGCTCTGGAGGTCTTCTGCAGAACTGATCAGGTCTTCATCTGTCTTGTGTGTGCGATGGAGGATCATAAAGATCATGACACTGTCCTGGCCAAAACAGAAGTTCAGGATGCTACGGTGGGTTGCTAATGTAGCCATGTAAAAAAGCTATCAGTGAATTAATGTTGATTGTTGATCAATGTCAGGCTTTGCCCGACACTTTGAACTAGAAATGTCTTGCCACATATAAGGTACATTAATCAATTTTGAAAAAAGGTTATTATATTCAAAAGCCAAATAAAATACATCCTTCCTTTAGTGGTCCTTGAGAAGCTCCACCCCCAAACACATGGCCAGGTATTGAAAAGGAAGCAGGTGTTTCTAGGACATCTCTCCTTCTTACCAGTGCGTGGAGTCTGGCACATTTATGTGTTGTATTTATCAATTTCACACAACAGTGGTTATCGGCCTCATTTCTACATCCTGTGCAGGACCCTGTTGCAGATTGGCTGGAACAATTTTATGTGACATGGTCCATGCCAGTTTGTTTATTTCCCCTTTACAGAGCCTGTGACTGTGTATGAGCACCAGAGTTGCACATGGAACAGACAGCTTGGGCACTGTGAGGACATATTTACTGAATATGAAAAAAACTATAAATCAAGGTCTTTCTTTAGAATCGCTACATAAATCTTTAATACATGAAAGTGATACTTTGAGATTAAACTCAGGTTTATTATTATTATTATTATTATTATTATTATTATTATTATTTTAAATGTATTTTTATTATCTTTGTTGTTGAATTTTAAGTAACATTTTGACATACTTTAACTTTGTTTATGTGGCAAGCCAACTCTTTCTGTATAAAAAAAATTTCAGTTCAGTTCAATAACTGAGAGCAGAATGAAGGATGAAGTGCAGCACAACAATGCAGACTTGACAATGGAAGACAGGGTAAGCTCACACAATAACCAAACTACAGTATTAGCACATTAAGGAACATACTGTATGTGGTTTAGGAAAAAAGTCTCATTAATAAATATGTACATTTTATGTTTTTTAGCTACAGAGAGCTGATGCGTTCTTGTCTTACCTAACACAACTGTTCTTCAGAGGACTTGAAGATGCAAGTGGTGAGTTGCAATTCTTACAATTTAATTATTTTGTATCTATATCAAGTTTCTGATCTATAAATACAACTCAAAGTAAATACAGTTTAATGATTGGTTAATGTGTCCTCAAATCACCGTTTTCAGTTCTTGGCTACGAGCTTGTCGAAGTCGCTGCACTGAGTCGAGACTTAGATCTCGGCATGTTGTATGACTGCCGCAGTGACTTGATCAGCTCAGGTAAGAACACATTGCTTTTATATTTCATGTATCCATATTTTCAAATTCACATTCTAATGCAAGAAAATAACATGCAAGCATTATTTATTTTATATATATATATATAGTATATATACAGTGTGTATATATTGTCATAGATTTGACCTGGGTTAAGATTTTTAAAAGATTACAAGCCTTATGTTGTGCACTATTTGAGTTTCCAGTTACAGGAAATTCATCAATAATTGGTACATACTTTAAACGTATTTGAAAGAATTATGCAAACAAAAATGCATTTTCTAATTTGTTTTAATTAATGAAAAGGGTAAGGTAAATACAACAGAGCCATTCTTGTTTACTAACTTGATAAACCGATACCATGTGTCATTTTTAGATGTTTTACTATGGGAAAAAAATATTGTATCCTCTACAAGGCTGTCGATCCCACGTCCTCACAAGGATGTAAGGATTTTGGACGGAGATTCCTTACATGACAGACTCACAGCTCTGGATCTGACTTTACCTCTAAGAGCAAGTGTTGTATCAGGGCTGGTTGAGATGGCCGGAGCTTCTGCATTTGTTAATCATTATGCTCAGTCCCAGCTGCACGACCGAGTCACTCTGCATTACAGAACCTCTACTAGACTGGACATGTTCAGTCACGAGTTTCTACACAGCGGATTCCCACCCTCGGTGACTGGCTCGACCTCGGCGACGCACGTGGTTGTAGCTGTGCTGTACGGATCTCAGGCATTTCTTGTCTTTGATTGCAAGAAAGACAGAAGAGCTGAAAACACAGATCTCAAAGATGTAACCAAGAAGCTGATCAACTCCTCCAATCAGACAGATCTACTCTCTAGGCTTAGTGAACAAGACAAATCTGCAATATGCAATTGTGCCGCCTTTATTGATGGAAATGGTGTGCAAAAGCTTGTGGATTTTGAAACAACAGTGAGACTGTATAACTCACTTCAGGATGCAAAAAAAGAAGTTCCTCTTAAAGTCTGGCTGTATCCTTTGAAGAATCTGGACCAAACATCAGCTTGTGTTGTTAGACATGTTACCAAAGATCAGCTGTATAAAGCAGAACAAGTTCTGGAACATCTAGGAAGACAAGTCAACTTTTGTCATCATATGATGTCAGTCTTTTACAGTTATGACATTTTAAAACAGTTTTCAGCATTAAAGGATGCTCTGTGTAAATTTTCTTCACTTCTCCAGCAGTACCAGTGCAATTTTCAGAACAGACTAGCCTCATGTATTAAGATCACACGGGAGAAAGGAGAAGGAGGATTGCAAGAACTTCTGGAAACAAATGCTAAATCACCATTTGGCTTAGTTAAAACATATCAGTGGCTCCAAAACAAAAGCACTGAAATGAGAGCCTTGATCGAATGCAGATATGCCAATGTGACTATTATAAAGGGCCAAAAAGACTTCCAGCACTATGTACAGGATTGCCAAGCGGACAGATTGCTGTGCTTCATTTTGACATCAGTGGACAATGTTGAAGATCCATTTCTTTCAACTTTGACACAGTACATTGAATCAATGAACACAGTGATCACCACAAAAATGGTTGAGGTTTCGGGAACAAGCCAGAAAATCCTCTCTGACCTTGAATCATTTCTTTTAAATAAAGAGAGTAATGCAAACACTCAAGAAATTATGTTTGTTGCTGCATCTGTACCTGATCCATGTTCTCCTGGCTCTGCTGTGCATCTTTACCAGTCTGGAAGTTCGTTAAGCCTGAATGCAAAGCCTGAGGTAACATTGGAATCAGCAGAAATAATTGCTGTAGATCAGAAACATGTGACGATGAAGCTGCCAAGTGCTGAAGGTTACAGGGTGGAGTACAGAGCAGTAAAGAATAGGAAATGGAGAGTTATCTCTTGTACTGGAGAGAGTTGTGTGCTTTCAAGTCTCACACCAGGGACTCACTATGAACTCAGATACGCTCTAAAGGACAGTAAAGGCATGAATGATTACAGCGGAATTACAGAGTTCCAGACAGTCTCCAGACTCAGACCTGGAGCACCTACAGTGCTGAAACTGAACAAGGAAGAGATCTATATTGCCTGGCAGAAAGCTGAGGAGGAT
>JAQQZS010000013.1:2603836-2616721 GCA_030068045.1 Platyallabes tihoni | reverse complement strand
ATGCAACTGATTTATTTTGGCGGCGACGGCGGTGAGCGCGACGGTAATGAGCAGTCTGGTTGGCCACCTACTGTATACATACATATAGCACAGGGCTACATTTGAATCTCACACAAACATAAACACACATTAACGGAAAGTTTTGTCGGGAAAAATTAGCAAGGAACATCGCTACTGACACTCGTGTGAGCGCATACTAACGTAATCACTGCTGTAACGTAAAACAAACAAACAAACGAACCAGCACTTTACCTTCGCGACAGAGCAGTGTTTGCGCGCGCGTAATTTGACACACACACTCTCTCTCTCTCTCTCTCGCCTAATGTGTGTGCAGAGTGGTGGTGCTTCACACACACACAAACACGCACACGAAGAGAGGGGGTACTTCACAAACACTCTAGACCTCCGGCTGCGAGAGGTTACAGCATCACCCGGGAACCGAACCAGCGATCTCCGGATGATAGGGCGATACAGGAGTTTCCACACAAAAGAATTGCTCAGAATAATTTTTCCCTCCTCCATCTCTAATGATTTATATTATTTTAAATAATAGCTATAAAATTTTAAATTGACATTTACTCAAAACACAATAGAAACAGTTTCATGAATATTTTATGAGTCAAGATTTTAATATTTTTAAGGCAGTCTGGAATGGCTGTTTAGCTGTTATATATCTGTTTATATAAGATTTAACATGCGTTAAATGCAGGGTTGACGGCAACGTAGTGGTTAGCACTGTTGCCTCGCACCTCCTGAGTCCGGGTTCGCCTCAGCTCTGTGTGCATGGATTTGGCATGTTCTCCCCGTGCTTGGTGGGTTTCCTCTGGGTTCTCCGGTTTCCTCCCAGAATCCAAAGACCTAATTGGTGTTCAGAAATTGCCTGTAGTGTGAGAATGAGTGTGTGGAAATATTGTGTAGCACTTCACTGAATGTCATGAACACTTATAGTGTGTTAAACTATTGCAATGAAGTCAGGGGAAAGGAGAGGGAGGGTAGCAGAGCTGAAGATGTTGAGGTTCTCTTTGGGAGTAACAAGGATAGATAGGATCAAGAATGAATTCATCAGAGGGTCAACCCATGTTAGATGTTTTGGAGATAAAGTCAGAGGTGGTTTGGACCTGTTCAGAGGAGAGATTGTGAATATACAGTATTGGTAGAAGGACGCTGAGATTGGAACTGCCAGGCAGGAGGTCTAAAGGAAGACCAAAGGGAAGATTTATGGATGCAGTGAGAAAGGACTTGATGTCATGTGTCACGTCTTTCCCATGACCCCTTTGTTTATCTTTTTTTTTTTCACGCTGTCACTTTCCCCATGTGCCCATGTGTTTCCCCAGTCTGTCATGTATCCTTTCCCACGCCCCCCTTTCCGCCCCGTTTACGCACCTGTTTCTCATCTCCTCCACTGATTATTCCAGCGCTGCGCGCTGCTCAGATCACTGGATTATTGTGTGTGATTAAACCTCGATTCTCTCGCGTTTTCTTTCATTGTCTTCACGTTACGACCTCGCTTTGTTTTTTTCTCGGTTTATTTGCCCTGCTATCTGATCTCCCGGTGTCGACCCACGCTTCTCCCCTTGATTTACGGCTCCAGTTTCTCGTTCTTTTTGTTTCTGTTTGCCTCTCTCCTGTGTATTTCCGGTTTCGATCTCGCGCTTTCTTTTTGACTACTTCTTTTTGACTTCCTCTAATGTCAACCACCTTCGAACTTCTTCAGGGGGCCCGGATCTTCACCTAGCTCGACCTGCGCAACGCCTATCACCTCGTCCGCATTCGAGAAGGGGACGAATGGAAGACAGCCGAACTGGACATTATGAATACTGGTGGTTCCCTTTGGACTTACCAATGCCCCCGGAGTCTTTCAGGCCTTAATTAAAGACTTCCCCAATTTTTCTGTATTTGTATATCTTGATGATATCCTGATCTTCTCTCAGAACCCAGAAGAACACCAACACCATGTCCAGCAGCTGCTGCAGAGGCTGCTGGAGAACAACTTGTTTGTCAAGGCTGAGAAATGCGAGTTCCACACCACGTCTACCACGATACTCGGGTTTGCTATCAGCCCCAAAGGCATCGAGATGGAACCTGCCAAGCTCCAAGCCGTCACTAGGTGGCCTACTCCTACCTCACGGCAAGAACTTCAGAGATTCTTAGGCTTCGCTAACTTCTATCATCGGTTTATTCAAGGCTACAGCTCTATCACCGCCCCTCTAACAGCCCTCACCTCTACCAAGACCCATTTCTGCTAGACTCTGGAATCTGAGAAGGCCTTCAGTGAGCTTAAGAAGCAGTTCACCTCTGCCCCTATCCTCACCATCCCACACCCGTCACGTCAGTTCATCGTGGAGGTCGACGCCTCCAGCACTGGAGTAGGAGGCGTCCTCTCACAAAGATCCAACCTGGATAATAAACTACACCCCTGCTCCTTCTTCTCCCACCGCCTAACTCCCGCTGAAAGTAATTATGGCATCGGAGACCGTGAACTCTTAGCCATCAAGTTAGCCCTGGAGGAATGGAGACACTGGCTAGAGGGAACGGAGGTCCCATTCCTAGTATGGACCGACCACCAGAACCTCAAGTATCTACGGAGCGCCAAGAGGCTCAACTCTCGCCAGGCCCGGTGGTCCCTCTTCTTCGCAAGGTTCAATTTTACTCTGTCATACCGACCTTGGTCAAAAAAACACCAAGCCGGACGCTCTTTCGAGACTATTTATGACCACACAATACCCTGCCGCATGTGAAACTATTTTGCCGCCCCCCTGCTTGCTCGCCGCGGCCGAGCTCGACATCGAAACCAGCGTCAAGCAAGCTCTTTCTCATGAGCCAAGCCCAAGCAACATGCCCCCTAACCGCCTCTTCGTTCCCCTCGCTTTGCGATCTCAAGTCCTGGAGTGGGCCCACAGCTCGAAACTCTCGTGCCACCCTGGCTCCGCCAGAACCCTGGCACTAGCCCAGCAGCGGTTTTGGTGGTCCACCCTCAAGGAGGACGTGTCTAGCTTTGTTTTGGCATGCAACGTCTGCATAAGGTCTAAACATGTCAACACGGCCCCAGCTGACCTCCTCAGACCTCAGCCCATCCCTCCCTCATCCAACATTGCGCTCGATTTCGTCACCGGGCTACCCCCCTCCGCCGTCCACACCTGCACCATGACCGTGGTGAATCGGTTGTCTAAAGCTGCACACTTTATCCCCCTACCAAGACTTCCGTCCACCAAGGAAACTGCAGGACTCATGATTAACCATGTATTCAAACTCCACGGCGAGTTCACCTCTCGGTTTTGGAAAGTGTTCTGTAAGCTGATTGGGGCCCAGCCTGTTCTCTGGTTTCCATCCACAATCAAATGGCCAGACTGAGAGAAAGAATCATTCCCTCGAAATTGCCCTGAGGTGTATGGCCGCCCGAGATGTTACCTCCTGGAGCCAGTTCCTACCTTGGGTTGAGTACGCCCACAACTCCCAAATCTCATCATCCACCGGTCTGTCCCCCTTCCAGTGCTGCATGGGATACCAACCACCCTTGTTTCCATTTCAGGAGCAGGAGGTCAGCGCCCCATCCGCCCAAGCTTTTGTCCGCCGTTGTAGAAGAATCTTGGCCCAAGCCAGGAAGACCCTGCTATGACTCAGCAGGTCCTACAAAGATCAAGCGGACCGTAGACGCTCCCAGGCCCCTAAATATAGAATAGGACAAAGGGTTATGCTCTCCACCAGGGATCTTCCCCTCAAAACTATCTCCCATAAACTTTCCCCCCGCTATGTAGGCCCTTTCATGATTACCAAGATTATCAACCCCTGCGTTGTCAAGCTCCTGCTCCCCTCGACCATGTGGCGAATCAACCCGACCTTCCACGTGTCCCAACTACGCTGCCTCGCTTCAAGCCCATTTTTTCCCCCACGCTGTCACTTTCCCCACGTGCCCATGTGTTTCCCCAACCTGTCATGTATCCTTTCCCACGCCCCCATTTCCACCCCATCTACACACCTGTTTCTCATCTCCTCCACTGATTATTCCAGTGCTCACTCAGATCACTGGATTATTGTGTGTGATTAATCTTCGATTCTCTCACGTTTTCTTTCATTGTCTTCATGTTATGACCTCGCTTTGTTTTTTTCTCGTTCCTGATTTCCGCCTGCCAATTTAGTTTGTTCGCCCCACTATCTGATCTCCCGGTTTCGACCCACGCTTCTCCTCTTGATTTACTGCTCCTGTCTCTCGTTCTTTTTGTTTCTGTTTGCCTCTCTCTCATGTATTTTTCGGTTTCGATCTCGCGCTTTCTTTTTGACTACGGCTCTCGCTTCGTGCTTTGGTTTTTGACGTTTCGCTGACTGACTTCACGGCATTTGACCCTCACTTACGCTTCCCGACTACGCCCCCGCATTTCTTTACATGGAGGCAGATGATTCGCTGTGCCGACCCCTGAAAGGGAACAGCCGAAAGACAAAGAAGAAGATCTGACATAAAAATAAATAAGATATTACCACAGAGGAGATATATTTGAAAACGTTTATTTAAACAGAAAATAGGTATACAAACTTAATGCATACATACAGTACTTTATAAACTACTTATTTAATTGCAAAAAAAACAGAGTAGTATAAAAAAAAAGGGAAACATGAAACATACATTTGTCGTGTGCGTTACTTAATCATCTGCAACTTCACCAGTCTTTTGTTCGTCAATATGTTTGTCATGGGTCAGAATGTTGTCCAGTGAAATAAACGACACGGTACACTATACTGAAAATGGCAGAATTATTTAGTAGCTCTTATTTAGCTATCAGCTTTTAAACTAAGCTTGAGGTTGCGTTGTGCATGTATTAACCAATAAACAAAATAATAAAGAAAGCAGCAGCAATAAAATATACCTATTACTTAAAGTTTTAAGTTGGCAGCTGCCAGTTATAAAAGTTAAGCTGAAATGTTAAGAAAACTAAGATTAAGTCTTTGGTTAATGGGCATAGTGTGTGTGTGTGTAAGAGAGAGAATTTACTAAAGAGCACAGTTCTCTCCACATTCTCGTCACTTGGCAACGCTCCTGTCAGCACATAGTCTTTCCCTTCCCTTTTTCCACCTACATGTCAGAGTGTTCACAGTTTACGTGAGATTCAATCAAACAATCGTGTGATGATGTCAGCAGCTACTTAACAATTAAGTTTTTTGCCAACTGTTTTTTCAACAACATCAATTAATTGTTGCATCTCTAACTAGCGCATAGGTAATGCCTGGAGTTTGTGTCTGATCAAAACGTTAATTCAGAAATAATGCAAATGGTTGTGCATGTGCACACGAACATGTAAACCAAATGACAGAACGAGTTCAATAAACAGGAATTGAAGCCTTGAAGCCTAATGTTGTTGAAAGAAAATCATTAACGGTTCTGACCGATCAGAATCAAGGAATTATCTACACTGATCTACATATTTTCTCGATAAAACTCTAATATCTCTTTTAAACCTTAATGTTTGACAAAAATATCACTTCATCTATCAACTATCATCTGTTGGCTCTTCAATATATCCATGTAAAATTGTTTCTGTTCATGTGTCATGTTAACGTAACCAGTTTACTTTCCTTGAGATAAAAAGTGCTGTACAATGCTTAACATTCATCCTTTCTTCAGGAAGAGCCCTTACATTTTACAGGGCTATCGTGAGGTCTTATGCTGGAGCATTCCAGTAATACTAGTAATACACAACCAGTCCACCTATAGCAACCATGCACACACACACACACACACACACGTTTATTCATATCCTGGGGCAATTAATCCTCGCCCATCCACAACCCGGAATGTTTGTGGTCAGGGGAGTAAAATTGAGAACGCTGAGCAAATTCATACAAACGGGAAACTGGCCAGAAACCTCGGATAAGGAGTCAATTAAATTATCTGTACAACAATACCTCGGCAAACAAATTTTATCTGTTCTGGAGGCCAGTTCTTAAGGCAAAATTTTGTATTGTGAGACACATTTTCCCATAGAGTCATTCTTCCTATTGTCTTACTGGAGCTTCACAAACACACACACACACACAAACACACACACAAACACACACACACAAACACACACACACAAACACACACACACAAACACACACACACAAACACACACAAACACACACACACAAACACACACACACAAACACACACACAGGTGCTGGTCCTAAATCCTGCACAAAGGATCCAAGACTACACAAAAATATGTAGACTTACTTCGGCTTGATTTTCCACTCGTTCATATGCCAAGCTACCACTGTAATGTCAGAGGTGGTCTGATGGTTTCCCAGGGTTGAGGTTCGACTTCCACCTTGGATCTGTGTGTGTGTAATTTACATGTTCTCTCTGTGCTTGGAGGGTTTCACCTGGGTACTCCGGTTTCCTCCCACAGTACATATGCAGAGTAGGTTAATTGGCAATTCCAAATTGTGTGTGTGTGAGTGATTGGGTGCCCTGTGATAGACTGGCACCGTTTTTTGAAGGTGTACTCTGCCTCATGCCTGGGTGCCGTGGGATAGGCTCCAGGCCTCCAGCGACCCTATACGGAATAAGCGCTAATGAGTGAGAGAGAGTAATGTCAGGGTTGCATCCTGAACTTCTTGGTCTCAACTCTTTCGCTGCTTTGTAAATGGAATAACAATGAATAAAAATAACAATTACAGTTACAGTTACTGTATGTATAGTTCCAAAAGAAGAATAATGTCCATGAGCTAAAGCAGGTGCAGCTGGAGCATAAAGAACATGAAACTGTTTGAAAAGGACCTTCTGCACAGGAGTTCAGAGTGACTCTCTTTGAGGAACCCAAAGCTGTGAATGCAGAGTGTGACTTCATGTTAACTCCACTTTAATCATTGAGATCTGTTGACAAATACAGACATGATAATTAATCTGAGTTTAAAGAAAGAAGATTAAAAAACAACAAAACACACACAATTATAAATCTGTTTCCTTTAGTCTTCATCAATGTACTTAACAGCTAACTAGTTCAGCATACATGATTAGGTTACATTCGGTACTACTTTTTCAGTTGTCCTCCTTTCTTTCATATGAACAATGCATGGGGGGGGGGGCATATAAATATCAATTAAGTTGAAATGTGCTTTTACCAGAATTTTCCTTTGGAACCTCGTAATTAGGCACAGCACAATCATGCACTTCTGACACAACTTCGCACAACCCTGGCGTTGAAAATAAATAAATAAATAAATAAAAATCTGATTAATTAATGATAACAAGGACAGGCTTGTAGAACCGTATTCAAAAGCAACTTTTACTACTCACCCTCTTTGAGTTGCCTGCAAAGGGATTTTCTCTGGGGCTCGCCCTCAGTTTTACCTCTCTGCATGTCCTTAAAAAGAAAACAACAGTTTAGGAACTTATTGTAGAAGACTGAACTGTTCTTTTAGCTTTGAGGTTTATTTCACGTGAGCTCACCTCCAGTTTCACTTCCATGTGAGTTACTTGATTTTGGAGCTGCTTAACCTGATTCATCAAGTTGTTTATGAGATCATTAGGGACGGTGACCTGCTTGATAAAAAGCAAAAAAAAGTGTTTAATTTCCCTAAAACCTAGTGGACTATAGATAAAAAAAAAAAAATCCATTCATTTTCTTGGACAGATGTAGATTTCTGTTTCATAAACCCAAAAAAACAACAAAGAGACAATATAATATTATTCATGTGATACATGGGCACATTTGAGGCCGGTTTAGCTGCAAGCACGTAGGACTGTTGTTTTAAACATACAAACATTTTACCCTGCCTGGTTAAAAAAACATTCGACCACCCTTAGCAAAGTGGTGTCCAGTTCATGTGTGAAAATTATTCCTCATGCTCCCAGAACCAATCTTTCACACAATCTTTTGCTCCGTGCCATCAGGGATGAAAAAAAAACTCCACAGATATGATGATAATTCTGTACATTCAGGTCATCAGCTGATTTAAATTTATTGCCACATAACGTTGCTGAGACTAAAAATGAGCAACTGAAGCAACTTTGCTCCTGTCCTCCTGACTGAAAAACCCACCTCAGCTGAAATATTAGCTTTGCCCAGTGTTTTGACCCCTCCTTGCTTCAGGTCTTTTGTTGGCTCCATCAGGACATGTTTCTGCAGCACTTCCACAGTGTAGTGTTTCCTCACCTGAGCTTCACAGTAAGACACACTGCAGGTCAGACACGTCTTGACCGCTCTGATCATATTCCTAGTGCAGCTATCACAGGGCACGCCTCCAGGTCCAGCGTAGCTTTGAACAGGAACAGCAGGGCTGACCGCGGCCCGCTGATGCGTCTGCACCACGTTAGCCAGAGTCACGTTCAGGCTGAGTGCAGGGCGAGTTGTAAACCTCTTCCTACACTGAGGGCAGGAGTAATTTCCTATCTGGGCTGGTCTGGTCCAATAAGATTGGATGCAGCTGTTGCAGAAACTGTGTCCACATGGGATGGACACGGGCTCCTTGAGGACATCTTTACACTCTGTACACCCCAAGTGTTCCCTCATCATTTGATGGGTGTGGGGATCTCTGTGTTCAGTACAAAACAGACAAAAATATATTAAACATTGTGTTTCTTCTTGGTCAGGAACACCTGCTAAGCATTGTCATGGTGTTTGACAGTTAAAAGGTGATGTAACATCCGATATCCAATGTCATTTATAAAAACATGAACATTCCAGATACATGAGATGATGGGTTATCTGCTATATTTTTGAATAAATTCACACTAATGCATGAAGAGCAACTTCCCAAAAAGGATAAAGATTTGGAGCAGATTTTTTTTTTTTTAAAGGGGGTGGGGGGTGGTGGCATTTAAAAATACATATACATGTGAGCAGAATTTTTGAAATTATCATTAATTTGGACTTGGTCACCTGCTCTGAACACAGGACATAACCAGGACCTTATGACCACTAAGATGTGATGTAACTAATGCTGGATTTCTCTTTACAATGAATGTTCCTTTGACACGCACCACCTACCTAATCATTGTTTTTTAGACCGTGTACACCTGTTCATGGGAACGATGTTCCTTGATGCCTGTGGCCTCTTTAAGCAAGAAAATGTGTGCATTTATTAACTTGTACATTTTAAAATTATAATCACTGGTAATATTAAATTATAGATACATGTAACTAAATTTATCAGGTGGATCCATGGACTGAAAAGATGTAATTGTTAGAGTTGGTAAAGATTTTATTTTGGTAAAATAAGCGTAATCTAGAGGCCTTTGCCTTTTATATAAGCCACTTCTGATTCCAAATGATCGACTAGAAGTCAAGTTATTATTTGTTGTTCCTACAGCTTGGATAGGCGATAAGACTTTTGTCAAGGTGTGTGTGTGTGTGTGTGTGTGTGTGTGTGTGTGTGTGTGTGTGTGTGTGTGTGTGTGTGTGTCTATATATATATATATATATATATATATATATATATATATATCAGTTCCTTTTATACTAGGTCATGACCCTGACCAAGCCTGCTGAAGGCCATGTGCCGACCTGTTTTATTGTTTCATATTTCAATGTAACAATATATATATAATTTTTTTTTTTTTTAGGAATTTATTTTTAAATTGTGTCATGACTATGTCAGACATAATGGATAATGGATTTTTTTTGTTGTTGTTTATTTTTAATTACTTTTATACACAGCAATCAAAATCAGCTTATATGTTACGGTGCAGAAAGGCAACACACGTGTCACCAAACTGAAAATGAAAATACAAATCAATCCGAAGCCACACAATAATTATTGGGGTAAATAATCATCCTATGAATAAATAAATAAATAAATAAATAAATATACTATCTATAATTCTTGACTACACTCTAAGAAAGACAAGCTGAACTCATGTACAGAATAAGAATAGCAGGAAGGATTTGGGTTGGGGAGCAGGCGATGCAAGAACAGAAGCTCATGATGCCACTGACAGACAGACAGACAGGCAAGACCCACAGAGAGACAGACAGACAGACAGAAAGACAGACATGGGCAGAGCAGGATGTGAGTGGGCAACATACTGACCTTCAGGTCCCTGTGCACTATGTCATGTTGGTGAATGTGATTGACACTGTCTAGAATCTGATGGATGCAGTGACTGTGAAGACAAAAAAAGGGGGGGGGGGGAGGGAAAAAAATGGAGAGGAAAAAAAGGAATGAGGAAGTAGTAGAGGGGTGGGGATGAAGATGTGAAAAAGAAAAATGAAGCGGTGAACAGAGATGAAATTAAGAAGTGGAACGGAGTGAAATGAAAGACATAGGGATGGTGAGAGACAGAGAGAGAGAGAGAGAGAGAGAGAGAGAGAGAGAAGAACAGTGAAGAAGGAAGTGAAAGATTGGAAGGGGGAAGAAAAAAAAAAGAACGAGTGAATGTGGAGGTGGTGAAGAGACAAAACATTTTCAACATGATGAGACACAACTGGCAACAGCACCCAGCCTGACAAGCTTACAACAGTGTGAGAGAGAGAGAGAGAGAGAGAGAGAGAGAGAGAGAGAGAGAGAGAGAGAGATGACTGAAAAGAGAGACAGGACAGTCAGAGAGACTAGAAGAGAGGGTGATGCGGAAAGAAATGAGGAGTAAGAGAGATGAGCTGATTATAAACATAGGGTGTGTGTGTGTGTGTGTGTGTGTGTGTGCGTGCATAGAGGAATAAGATTCAAAAAGACATACACGTGTAACCATTTTCTGTACCAGAATTCACTCAAACACATACACACACGTCAAACTTGAGAATACATATTGTATATACATACAAATGCTACATACTGTATTGTTAATTATCAAAACACGACATACAAAATGCATTTATTAAACAATGCATCTTTATCTACAGTCTCGGTAATCGTTTCTCGCTTCTATGCGTAAGCAATTTCAGATTAAATTTTTGGTCAAACAAAAAAAAAGAAACAGCGACCTATCTCACACGTCATGTCGTCCCTGTTACACTTGAATAAAACTACAGTGAAACCTCGGATTGCGAGTAACGCGGTTTGCGAGTGTTCCGCAAGAGGAGGGGGAGGGGCTCCTTACTTTAGCTTCTCACACACACGCGCGCACGCACACACAGCGCCTGCACGCACAAACAGAAACACTTATGTGTCGGGATTTATTTTTACTTTTTTTAAAAGTAAAGTTTTTTTATTTTTACTTTTTATTTTGTGTTAATTATTTTTATGTACTTGGTTTTTGGGGCTGTGGAACGAATAATTTGAGTTTCCACCATTTCTTATGGGAAAATCTGCTTTGATTTACGAGTGTTTTGAAATATGAGCCTGCGTCATATTGATGTCAAATTAAAACGTACAGTTCTGTGTAAAAGTCTTGAGACATGCCTTAGGTTTTTTTTTTCTCTATTCAATTAAATTATATTAAATGTAGATTGTAGATTAAATTAAAGAACTGGGAACAAATGTTTTACTGCGACAGGCTGCAAAGTGCCTTTAGATACAATTTAGAAATTGGTTATTTATGTACAAACCTCAGCAGCAGCCTCATTTCCCCTCTTGTCCGTTCCAACCACTCAGCGTTCAGCATCAGCAGTATACTAATCACCGGCCTGATCATGCGTAACTGTTTCTCACTGATTCATGCCTCAAGTTAGATGATTTTTAACCTTGAGTGATTCATACGTCACTGTGCGCCTTAACAAACAATAACATTCCTCTGAAACTGTTCATTTTTAGTACAGGAATCGGAAGTAAAAGCTAAAGCTGGAGATCTAATTCTTTTCACGACTATATTAATCATACAAGGAAGTCTGGCTCTATAGAAGCAAAATATGAAGATATGACTGGTGGTTCAAGACTTTTGCACAAAACTGTATTTTCACCACATACCTGACCAGAAGAGGCACATTCGGGAGAGTGACAGAGGCATGAGTGACATAATAACTCGTCTCACACATTTAGAGGGCGAGAGAGAGAGAGAGAGAGAGAGAGAGAGAGAGAGAGAGAGAGCAGACGGATGAAGCCCTAATTACAACAGTTAATTGGAGACCTAGTTTCTCCCTCTTACTCCATCTTCCTCTCTCTAACTCTCTCATTCTCTTGTCCTCAGAGAGAGCAAATGTGAAAGGGAAGAGATGAGACGAAGAGTCACGTAAATAGAAAAGAGACACAGATAGATAACTTGATAACTATATAAGGATGACCAAATGACTTTTAAAAAAAAACACACTTGTAATCAGTTAAATCATGCGGTGCGCCTCTACAGGTTCAAGTCAGTTGGGCTGAACCTGTAGCTCCGCCCCACGTTATGACTATTATACAGTATATACAGTACAGTGTAAAAGTCTTGTGAGGACATTTAAACTATAATCTCAGATACAATTTGTGAAGTTTTATACGGAAATGAGCTGCTTAGTTTTACTAAACATCCTGCAGAACCAGCCACAGTCCTTCTGAGAACTTTGTCGCACCTGCTTCTTTGTCATGCAAAACCCAGATGCTTTATTTTTATTTTGTGTCTGTAAAAGTGGTCTTTTACATAGTATGCTGCTTTCTTTTCTGGCCTACAGATATTTTTCGCTATGATTAAAATATGTTGCTCAAATACTAATGTGTGGAAATCAGAAATGTTTTTGTACTGACTTAATAATGAAGTCATAAACATTTATTTAAAAACAAAACAAAAAAGAAAAACATAGGGTGCCTAAGGGTGTTTTCACATTAGGTATAATTTATTATACCATGGCCAGGAATGATTGCTCGCCCCCCACCCCACTCCCCCGCTGGCCAGGTTTCACATTATTTTTGCTCTCCGTTCTCGGAGACGCTTGCATATATATATATATATATATATATATATATATATATAGCCATGGCCAAAACTTTTGAGAATTACATAAATATTGGAAATTGGAAAAGTTGCTGCTTAAGTTTTTATAATAGCAATTTGCATATACT
>JAQQZS010000013.1:2580963-2592364 GCA_030068045.1 Platyallabes tihoni | reverse complement strand
CTTTGGTTTGTTTTCTCTTATATTTGAATTATTATTAAAAGACAAGTTCAATCACCCTGCAATTGCGTTCTCTCTCTTTTCCTATGGAGGACACGCCAGACATGACACAACTGAGCATGTTATCTTCAGAGAGTAAGTTGCTATGGTTACATACTGTACATAAAGTTACCTCCATTTTTGGAACCGAAAGTTGAGGTTATCCACTAATTTACTCTTAAACTTACCCGGGTATGTCACATAACCTGCTTTCTGGAATACCCCCCAGGTCAGTGTATTTCCTGTTTTGCTTAGTTAAATGGATGTTGTGAGTTTTTCTGCGTCATGCCGATGTCCCTCCCAACCTGTTTAGTTTAGTATGATTTTGTGTTTAACCGATTCTTCTGCATCATGCCGGTTACCTTAGCTCTTGTTTAGTAAAGTCTCTGTTTTGGTAAAAGTACTGTTATGATGTTTTGTTTTGATACCATGTTTGTTTCCTAAGTTTCTGCCTTGCAAGTCAGTTATGCTAATGATATTTAGGTTTTCTCCTAGTTTCAAAGTGACCCCTTTTGTTCAAAATAAGATTGAATATATATTCAAAGAATTCTGACTAAAAAGTCTGTGTAGGAATACTGCCAAAACAGGTAAAAAGACTTATATTTATCCGACTGACAACAAAAAAATAAAAAATTCACTTCGATGTCTGACTAGATTATGACACTCCAGAAAGTGCCATGCTGAGCCATCGACTGCCCCGTAGCATCTACAGTAGTATAAGTATTATTAATAATAACTGTTTTATTTAAACATTATAGAACCACAATGCAAAAAGAGAGAAAAATCCAACCTTTAACTGAAGTACAATTATTTAGTGGGAAAAAAAATCCCACATTAAGATTTTTTATTTTACTTATTTTTTTTTTTTTTTTTTTACATGAACTCATGATGGCCACAATTATTGGCACCCCTGATGTTAATACTTCTCCGAAACAGCACTTGATCTCCTTCTACAGTATAACATTTCACAAGATTGGAGAATACAGATACAGGGATCTTCGACCATTCCTATTTGCACAATCTTTCTAGATCATCCAGAGTCCTGGGTCTTCTTTAATGCACTCTCTGCTTAAGCTAACCACACAGGGTTTCGATTGGGTTGAGGTCTGGGGACTGGGATGGCCATGAGAGGAGCATGATTTTGTGTCTGCTGAACCATTTTTGTGTAGATTTCACCACACGTTTTGGGATATTATCCTGATGAAAGACCCAATGACGACGCATCTTCAGCTTTCTAAAAGAGGCCATCAGGTTTTGATTTAAAATGTTCTGGTATTTCAGAGAGTTCATGATGATCTCCACCCTGACAAAGTTCCTAGGGCTTTTGGAAGAGAAACAGGCCCACAGCATCATAGCAACACCTGCTACCACAGATCCTCCACTATACTTCACAGTGGGCATGAGGTGCTTTGCTGCATACACATCTTTTGTTTTACGCAAGACACAGTGTTTGTTGACAAAAAGCTCTATTTTAGTCCCATCTGACTACAGTACATGGTCCCAGTTGAAGTCCCAGCAAACTCCAGCCGTTTATGTTTGTGATTGTAGTTATGAAAAGGCTTTTCCTTGCATGCCTCCCAAACAACTTGTTGGCATCTACAGTAGATGGCATTTGATGGTTGTTATGGAGACTTTTTGACCCCAAGATGCCACTCTTTGATGTAATTCTCTAACAGCAAGCTTTGGAGATTTTTTCACTTCTCTTACTATTCTCTCCCCTGTGCGGTGTGGCAAGATAAACTTGGGTCCTCATCCAGCCTTGCTTGTCACGGTTCCAGTTGTTTTATACTTCTTAATGATTCCTCTTACTGTAGATATGCGTGAGTTTAGGCGAGTGGCTATTTTCCTGTAGCCATTGCCTGACTTCGACACACATCCGCTTTACTTGAGTGGGATGTTTTCTTGTCTTTCCCATGTTGAGTGGATAAGAGAAATCGGCCTTTGTGTCACATCATATTTATACCACAGGGAAGCAGGAAGTCAGGAATTATTAAACTTTTCTAGGTACTCTGATCAACTTTATAAACTACAGTAAAAATTCTAAAAATGCCTTAATTACATTTATTTTATCGGAATTGCTAGGGGTGCCAATAATTGGGGTACAGATGATTTGATAAAAAACACTTATTTTTTGTAGTCATAGATTTTTTTTTACATCGTTAAAGGTTAGATTTTATAAAAATTAAAAAAATAACATTTTGCTTCAACATTTATGCTTTGGAATAAAATGTACTAAACTCGTGTTCCAGCTTCAAAATTCAGATTTTAAAGTCAGACAATTTCATAATTAATAATGTAGATAACAATATAACTATATCAACAATTTGAATTTTCTCAAGAACAAATTTCAAAAATATCATAATCAAAATCAGAAACTTGTGCACAAAATTTCATTTTCCCATTGATAATCCCTAAAATAATTCAACATCTCCTATTAGCAGTTATGCTCATCAGGGTTCTGAACAGGGTTGTGTTTCCTTGTTTGTGCTGCTTAACCTTAAGAGAATACACTATTCTCTTTGATAGACTAAAAATTATTTGCTGGTTATCAGTTTGTAGAAGCAAATAGTGATTCTCACTGTCACTGTCACAGGAGTGAGGTGGTCTGAGAAAAACTAAGAGGACAACCGCAACAGTAGCAAGGCATCTGCCACAGCATAATCTGGCACTTCAGAGTACAGCACAGAGACAACTTGCAAGCGCAATTCTCTCATGCTTTATTTTTGTGATTTCTGTGTTCTCAGTGCTCAGGCTACTCTGTCATCTATTGGTTATGACCCAGCATTGTTGTTTGGATTTGAAAGTGTTACATTTATTTCCTCTGGATTTACAAATTTAGACCCCAGAACGTTAAAACGGTTTTGAGACTTTTTCACATTTGTCTCCCTCCTGTATGCCTGGTTAATGCACAGCTGACACCTGCAACAAGTAAAGTTTGGTGTTCTGCAAGGTTCTGTTTTAGGTCCACTACTATTTTCTCTACTGTATATTGCTACCTCTGGATAATACTATTTCTAAGCATGGTATTAGTTTCCACTGTTATATTGTTACTGTATATGTGTACATATACACACGTGAATATTTCCGCCAAACCAGATGAGGGACACCAGCTTAATGTTAAACACAGGCAAAGTATTTTCACCCTGGAATCAACTCAATGAAAAAGCTCACCAGCAAACCTGCTTGTATACAGTTGATCTTTATTACTTTTTTAGGAGACAGGTTTTATCATCAGTCAAGTTATAACATTCAATATCCAGTAAATTAACAGCCACCCTGCCCCTGCCTTGTCCAGCAAATATAGAGACATCCAGGACTGGTGGTCACAAAAGTACAAAAATGAAATTTGAAATGTCAGAAATGCCTGATGTGGGACTATGGTGATGGGCCTACAGCAAAAGACTTTACTCATATTGTTGACAGAAACGAAAGACCAGCTTTACTACTCATGTAGAAGGGGCAAAGTGCCATAAGTTGCCGATTCTGGTACTGCATTTCCCCTAACTGTTCTGTTGCTATTATCGACCTATAAAAGGACCATCAAGCATCAGACCTGTGAGTAAGGCATCCTGGGTGCTTGCTTATGTCGCTCTGTGTCTCACCTCAGACTCGGACTAGTCCAAGATATCCCTGACACCTCAATCCACGGCAATTAAGGGATGGCATGCAAACACTTAGCCGGCCTCACACCTTTTAAAAAATAAAAGAGCACCTTTTCTACCCGTGTGTGCCTCCTGGCAGGCACCTCTTGGCAGTCACCTCTTGCAGACCAGCATACAGCCTCAAACCCTCCTTAGGCAGCTAACTCAAGATCTCCAGGCTACAATGCTTAAGCTTTCCCGGGCTTAACATTACCTGGTCCCTGTTGAGATGCTCAGCACCTGCTGGTGAAGGTCACCCCACACGGAATGGAAGCCTTTTTGCAAACGTTCAAGCATACGGCTGAACAGGAAGAATGGCCAAGGAGGAAGTTGAGCATCATCAATATCCCAGTGCTTATGGCTGAGGCACTTCAGGCCTACTTCTCTGTGAGCTCCAAAGAAGCAGAGGACTGCCAAGTAGCCCTTACATTAGCAGCAAAAGAAAAGAGCATACAGCATTGGCAATGTAGGGTCCTGCCCTTTGGCCTGCATGTGGCTCTGGCAACGTTTTAAAATTGAATGGACATACAGTAAATATGCCACGAATATCTAGATGTGGTCACCGACTTGTTACAGCTAGGAGAACAACCCCAGAAAGTCCGGGAACCACTCAGAAAAACTGGGCTAACAGTAAACCCCAAAAAAAGGGCCACCATGGGCTGACTGAACTGAAGCACAGTACTGAAGTAATATAATTAGCCATGAGATACTAAAGCCCCAAGAAAAGAATACAACTGAAATGCACTAACCCCACCATATGGAATGCACACATTCTAATCACAATACTAACTTACTGTACACATCTGTGAGCAATGATAGAGATGGTAGCTGTTGTATGAAGCTCAACCATTGGAAGCTCTTTGTATGTGCTGCTGAGATGTCAATAATAAAAAATTATTTACTATGGATTGCTTCTGTAAACCATTCATGTCTGAGCAATATGTTGAAACCCGGGCGCATTTCAGGGTTGAGATCCAGGCACCACATCATCAGGTCAAAGAACTCTATTCACACAGATGACAGGTTTGAACACATGAAATTGATTGTTAAAGTCTTTTTGCTATGTAAGTTTTACAGCGGTATTATACATGTGAGACTTCTGCTTCGACTCACCTCGGGACATATCAGGACGTAATTCCAGGTGGCCACTAAAAAAGTCCTCCTTTGATTCAAAGGGGTAATATCCACAGACCAAGTAATACATGAGTATGCCCAGACCCCAGATGGTAGCAGGAATGCCTTTATATTCTTCATTTATCACCCACTCAGGAGGTTCATAGCCTTTAGTGCCTGAGTGTAAAAGAGAGAAAAAGCTCCATCAGCGATGTCACGAAAACCTTCTTTGGTCCACTCTCTTTGATTCTATCTCATAAAATTACCTGAAAAAGTTTGGTAGGGGGTGTCCTTTAGCAGTTCACCAGCACCAAAATCGATCAGTTTGACTTCCATGGTATCAGTGTTGATGAGAAGATTTTCTGCCTTGATGTCAAAATGTACAACTCCACGTTCACAGCAGTGGCGAGCCGCCCAAGCCACCTGCAGCATTATATCTTTAGCCTGTGCTTCAGACAGGTATTGGTCATGAAGTGTAGCAAATTCCCAGACGTCCATACAGGCGCTGGGCCGTTCCAGGACCATGATGTACTTTATACCCAAGTCAAACCACTCCAGAAGCTCCACCACATTGTTACAGCGAGGTGTCTTTGACACCATCTTCAGTAGTGCTACCTCTAAAGGCAGCACCTGCATCTCCCCAGGCTGGAATTATAAAAGATTTGGGTTTGAGGTAAATACAGTACATCCAAAGTATACATTGCAGAAATGTTACAAAGTTTGGACAGGTCATGATGCTAGGGTAATAAAATCATGAAGATTTAGATGAATTGTTTTTCTTTATATTATATCACGACATATGAGAATGGGTTTACTTACAATGGTTATTGTATTGCTTAATTTGTTCTTGCTAACAAATTTAATGGCAACCTGTTGACATAAACAATACATAATTAGTAAGTTCTGAAAGGATTTTTTTTTCTAGTTAGATTGCTTAGCATGCGTCCTCAGATTTTTTTTGTCTTAGCAGAAATTTTAGCCTAGTATGTATATTATACATTAAAATTTAGAATTCAGTTAAAATTTGGCCTTGTTATTTTGCTTCACGTCTTAAAAGTTTATTATATTGGACTTATAATATTGTATAAAAGTCTTTACACATGCAGTTAAATGCTGTAGTGTCAGGTATAATTTGTGCAGTTTTATAAGGAAATTAGCAACTAAGTTTTACTGAGCATCCTGCAGAACCACCCACTGTTCTTCTGAGGACATTGACTGTCGCACCTGCTTCTTTTTTGCGGACCGGATGGCTTGCCGTGGCAACCCCTTGATAGGAGTAGCCGAAAGAAAGTTTTATAACAGAGTTTGTACTAACAACACAGGGTGCCTAAGACTGTTACACAGTACTGTACTACTTATAAGGTGGTACATGTGGACCTGTCAGGATTATCCCTTGACTTGGAGGACACTTGGCACCTGGCAACTATGTGGGTATCTGGTTTCTGGGCTTTTCACCATAGTAATGTCATTTCATTAGCATTCACCTGAATCTAGCAGAGTTTGTGTATATATAGGCTCTGTCTCTGGCTCTTGTCCACCTCTAGGGTCTGAGATCCGGGATTGAATCTTGCATGTTCTCACCATGGTTGGTGGGTTTCCGGTTTTCTCCAACAGTCCAAAGACTGATTAGGATTAGGCTAATTGGCATTCCCAAATTTCCCAAATAGTGTAAATGAGCATGTGAATGTGTGTGTGTGAGTGTGTGTATGTGTGTGCCCTGCGATGGACTGGCATCCCATTCACGGTGCACCCTGCCTCATGCCCTAAGTATCCTGGGATAGGATCCAGGCCCCCCGACCCTGTATACAGCATAATCCTGTATAGACGATGGGTGAGTGTAAGTGAGTACGTCATAACACCTGCACTTACTGTATGCCGTACATCAGCATAGTTTAAAAAACCTTACAGGAACTTGTAAACACTGCTATAAAAATGCATCATACCCCAGTGTAACTTTTTAAAGATGACAGGAAAAACATTTGGACAATGAAACAAGGGACGGCATTAACAAGCCTATTTGAATTCTTAATCTAGATAGAGTCAAATAAAAGGGGGGCATGCAGTCCAGGCCAAGCCTTTACGTGACTGACATTTTAGACAAGGTGTGCACCCCAGTTGCCCAATTGTGGGGGAGAACATTTACCTGTTTCCCATCTTTCTCCCGGACTCCTGCGTAGACAGAGCCGAAGCCTCCAGTTCCAAGCGGCTCTTGCACAGTGTACCGCGCATTAAACAAAGCTGTTAAACAGAGGATAATTTGGATTATATTAATATGAATTTTAAAAAAAGTTTTGCTCAAATTTCTGTTTTCATTAACTGTCCATAGTATGTTGAATTTGAGTACCTAGTATCTTGACATTAAAAGATTAAAATTGTGTAAACTGTTCAGGTTGGATTTTGTCCACATGGTGGAGTCTAACGTACCCTCTGGGTCAGTGTGCCGCTCCAGATCAAAGGACTGGAGAGAGTCCTGCCTCTCAGAAACCACCTCATGGCTGGTAGATACTGTGCATTGCTCTGGTTCACCATTAGCATTCGCATTTACTAGTTTCATTTCGTGCAGCTGCTGGAGGTCTAGCAGCCACTCAGGTTCTTCTTCTTTCTCTTCAAGTAGGTTGAAAGACACCTACAGGAGAGCCAAGGAAAATGTGAACCGGTGAGGAAAATGATACTTTGCATCTAAAACCTAGAAATCATTCCAGGATTATTTATAATCTTAACTACCAAAATAAGCCGCTCAATAAAGCTGTCTGTCATTTTGTCAGGGAATGCCATGGCTGCCCTAGTGATGGTCTCGCAGTATTTTTGGGCAACACCAGAAGAATTGCCTTCAGCCAGATCAAAATAGGCCAGCCTGCTAGCCTGACACAACTTCAACATCTAATAGAAACAAAACAAAAATCTTCATTCTCAGTACATTGGGTAAATTTGTCTGATCAGTGCTCATGAAAAAGAAATGAAGATAAATTCCAACCTGGAAGCTTGGCTGGGCGAGCCCTGAGATCAGCGACAGTGCGTATTCATACGTCTCAGTTCTCATAATGGCTTCACTCAGGACTATCAGGCCGAATGGCATTCTGCTGCTAATAGAATAACGTCATTAATCATTCTGTCAATGAGGTCAAATAGATTAATGTCACTAGCAGGTCTGTAAAAGGGCACACACACACATACTCTCAATACCTGTCACACCCGATCAGTTCAAACTGTGTATGTGACCCCAGGTCCATTTTCACCACCACGTAACAGATATGCGCTGCGTAGGTCAGTCCCCTGGAGGCTGCAGATGAAAGACCAAATGGAAATCAGGTGAAGAGGTACACACATAACATATCATGTAATTACAACATGGTAATTCTAGATAAACACTGTTACAGTGGAGCGTATCCGTACCGAGATCATCTCCCATCTTAATCACGGCCTCTCTCAGTTCATTAGCTGGTGCAGACATGCACAGGACTTGCGCCAGTGGTATACACCACTCCTTCCCTCTTTTAGCTCCTTTGTGCTGTACAGGAAGTTGTTAGTCAATAATGAACATGTCAAAAACATTGACCAGACAAAGGAATATACGATATACTAACTTTAGACGTCTTCTTTCTAAGGAACATGTAGCACTGTAAGAGAAGACAGGCGACTTCACACATCATCAATCTCTGTAAGAGAATAGTAAGGTGTAATCTCTGTAAGGTCATATCAAAAATGTCTTGTAAATAGGTTTACATATTTTAGGTTTACTTAAATGCTCAGTGAGCACACATGATGAATTATGACACTTACTTTGTTTCGAATGCAGAACAACTGCATTATCTGCCAGAAGAAATATTCCTCCACTTGGTCACTTTCGTGAATTTGTTGCAGACACCTCTGTGCTTTCCACCGGATGAAGCGAAACAGGACCTCCTTATCCATCTCTGAACTGCAACAGATGATGGAAAAACTGGCATCATGGTTTGATTTATCCAAATAAAATGCTTAAAATGAATCTTTAATTTCTGTGTGCTGTATGAGAGCAGAAAGACGGTCTCACTGCATAAGAGGGCCGGGAAATTCAGGCCACTCTTCAGATGGTTCAGGTTGTGAAGGTTGGTCCGCAACATCTGTCCCTAAAGTCAAAACCTCAATTAGGGCTGTTATGGAGATATTACACCACTGTTGGCTTTTTGTTAATCATATTGCAGTACTGTACTGTTTCCATTTATGATGCAAACGAATATTAATTTTCACAAAGTCTTCTGCTTCAGTGTTTTTAGATCTTTTTGTAAGATGTTACTCTGGTATACTAAAGTATAATTACAAGCATTTCATAAGTGTCAAAGACTTTTATTGACAATTACATTAAGTTTATGCAAAGAGTCAATATTTGCAGTACCACACCAGACAGTGCCCAAACCCCCCAGCCACTGGATGCAGTGCCGGTCCCAAGCCCGGATAAAATGGGAGGGTTGCGTCAGGAAGGGCATCGGGCGTAAAACCTGTGCCAAGTTGTTGTGCGGACTTGATATTCCGCTGTGGCGACCCCTTGCCGGGAGCAGCCGAAAGACCAACAACAACAACAACACATGAATGGTCTCAGGATGTTTTACTATTGGCATGACACAAGACTAATATTCTGCAAAAGGAACGGAGATTGGACCTGCTAAAGACTGGGGTAAAATCATTTTTTTCTGATGAATCCCCTTCCTGATTGTTTGGGGTACCCATAATAAAAGCTTGTCTGGAGAAGTAGTAAAGCATCCTGAAACCATTCATGTGTGAGGTCGCTTCTCAGTCAAGGGAATGGGTTTACTCACAATTTTGCCTAAGAAAACAGTCATGAATAAAGAACGGTCCAAAAACATCCTCCGAGAGCAACTGCTCCCAACCATCCAAGAACAGTTTGGTGATAAAGTCTTTTCCAGCATGATAGAGCTCCTCACCATAAGGTAAAAGTGATAACTAAGTGGCTTAAGGAACAAAACATCAAAATTTTGGGTCCATGGTCAGGAAACCCCCCAGACCTTAATCACATTGAGAACTTGTGGTCGATCCTAAAGAGGCTGGTGGACAAACAAAAAACCCACAAATTCCATGCATTGATTATGTATGGATGAGCTGCCGTCAGTCAGAATGTGGCCCAGAGTTTGACTGACATGCCAGGGTGAATTGCAGAGGTCTTGGAAAAGAAGGACCAACACTTCAAACACTGACTGTTTGCATAAACGTAATGTAATTGTCAATAAAAAAAAAAAACTTTGACACTTATGCAATGCTTGTAATTATATTTCAGTATACCATAATAACATCTGACAAAACGATCTAAAAACATCGAAGCAGCAGACTTTGTGAAAATTTAAAGTTGTGTCATTCTCAGAACTTTTGCCCACAACTGTAGAGTTCTCATTTTAAATTCTTTGATTTGTTGATTATGAAATTTTCTCATGCATCATATAAAAAATAATCCAAAGGTCTGTGATTTGAGTAAGACTCAGTAATCTCAAGTTCTCAACTTAACACATTTTACTTCTACACTGCACTCTGTGTATATGTGTGTGTTGCGTGCGTGTGTGTGTCTTACCTGGACTGCATGGACGAGAATAGGATTCATGTTTGATGGTAGGTTTAATAATATCTGTCATTTTCACTCCTTTTGTGGGTCATCATCTGAAAACATTAACAATGAACAATTTATATGGTTATTTCATGTAATTCTCTCTCTCTCTCTCTCTCTCTCTCTCTCTCTCTCTCTCTCTTTAAACCAAACCAGTTCTCACCACTAGAGGCCAGTGTCATCTCAGTGTATATATGAGTTTATTATAAAGTCTGTTATAATGATAATATTACTGTGTATGGTTCTCTAATCTTCCTCCATGTTGCTGTATTTTACATACAGTGTAAGACTTATAGGGGAATGTCACACAATATTGACTGGATCAGAGAAAACTAGTTATGTTTTAATCTTCTCTTAATGATGAAATTATGATTGACTTATGATTAACAGTGAATAATCACCTGAGCTTTTAAGAAATATTTAGACAGTTCTGTACAGTCCTATATACCACTAATAAATCAGAACAATAAATCCCTCTGCGGATGAGGAGGAGTCAGCTTACCTCTCGTGTAGGAGAAACTGTACAGTTTAATGTGTCCTAACGCTTAAACACTGTTAGATCTGTGAGTGATGATGCAACAATCACGTCTAACAATTAATAATAGCCCCGCCTTCACGTAAAAAAACACAGACATGCTGTTGAACAAAACTCCCAAAATGTCTTATACATATATGCATATACACATGTATACAATAGTAATTATATTATTTATTATATATTATTTCATTATAAATTTTATTTATAAATTTTATTTATAGAAATCCATTTCTTATTCTTCCGCCTAAAATTTTGAACTGTTTCTCGCCCCGCAGCTTTGAGACGACCCTCATGTATGTTACACTGTTTCGTGCGGCTCGATCGGGAATGGTGTGCTATGACTTTTGGTGGGGATTCGTCGCACGGTTTTCCCGAAGATCCCTGAAAACCGCCCCAAAATGTCCCGTACACCAGGCTTGGAGACCAGCATCAGCTATGACATCAGCTATGACATCATAGGTCCATCTATGATGCCGCACACAT
>JAQQZS010000013.1:2450111-2461730 GCA_030068045.1 Platyallabes tihoni | reverse complement strand
GGCTGAATGGCGAGTGACTCCGGAAATCCACTAGCCACATTGGCCAGTGAGCAAAAAAGTTAATGTCAAACCCTGGTTAGCATATACATATATGACAGTATTACAGTATGTTCTGTAATAGTTTGGAGTATGGAGTCCAGGTATATATTAGTAAAGTACAATACATTGTAGTTAAACTATAGTACAAAAGTAATAGAGAATATAGGTATACATAAATACTGTACATGGAACAGGCCAATATAATACAGAATAGTACAGTGTAGTATAGAATATGTATATACAGTACAATATAGCATAGTTCAATCATACTGCTGCTGACATACATATACAGTACACACCATTTCTTTACTCTTCTATATCTTTATATTTTTTATAAACACTTATAGTAATTTTTATAATTGTACAGTATAATAAAAAAAATTATAATCAACAATAAAAAAAATCATGATTTATTAAGAACCATAATGATAATAGATGATGTAAGTCCATTTTAGCTAGCTACATTATTATAAACAAACAAGATAAAGCACAGCAAATCGTTAATATTACAAAGTTTAACTACAGTAAGTTAGCTATCTGCTACCTAGATTTAAAAAAAAAAACTTGAAACTGTATGGCGTTTTGGAAATTTGTCAGCACATCTGATGCAATTTTTTTTACATTTAAAATGTGTCCTAATTTCATGCTCATAATGTCTCTACATAAACTTTAACAGGCTGAAATACTGGCCTTAACCCTTAGATACTGTAGCATCAGGTCTATGTTGTTGAGCAACTCTGTGTTCATGATTTTATGAGAAGGGCTGTCCTGGACTGCCATGCCTCTTAGTAACACCGTATGTTCCACAGATTTATTATTGGGGTTGTGTGTGTGTGTGTATTTATATGTTGACACTTTGCCGATCCTTTTTATAATCTGTAACTTGTACAGCCAGAAACACTTAGCTCATATTCACTCTCACAATGGATTGGGTGTTGAGACGGGCCTGGAGTGGCCGTGTCGACACGTTCCCTGCATGTGTGTGTGTTGGTGTTGCAAAAAATAGCCTTGAAGCACTTTAATGATGACATGCCAAAGATACCGTTAAGCCTTATTTGGTTAATTGTTATACCGTTTTGAGGCCACACAGACAGACGATAGGGATGGATGTTAGACTGTGGACTGCCATAACAAATCTGCTAAGAACCCAGTTTAGTTTTTAATAATGCAGACAAAATCTGGATGCGGTTTTGTGAAAGCAGAAACAACATCAACCAAAACAGAGTTTTAAAATTTTTATAATCTGACACTAAATGTTGGCACATAGACCAAGAAAATCGCACATCAACCTTGAAGATTCCAGAAAAGTGACAAAAGTTGTCGTTCTGAGAGTAGACCAAACCTGTTTTCATTTGTTGGCTCATACAGTATATAAAAGGTTTGTCAGTTTCTGATGGTAAAATTTGGCAAACTCACAGACAGAGACAATGTAACCTGATCTCTTGCATTAACTTGAATAGCAAGCGCAGTTCCCTGGTTCTGATGCTTATATCTCAGGAAGTGTATGCCTTACAGGTTTCATTTCTGGATTGTTTGATGGAGGACGGTTTAAATTTATAGAATGTCGAGTTTGGTGTGTGCACTCACAGAATTGGGGGCAAAATGACAATAAAAAAAAAGTTTTTTAAAAAAGGCCTTTTTTTGTAAATACGTATCTTAATTGATTTCTATGAGAAAATTCGTCTTTTGTCAGGTCGCAATCAAACGCTCATACAATGGTTTGACCTGTCTTCTCCTTTTAAAATGCGGAGAAGGCAGGAGCCTCAGCTCTCCAGTTAGATATAAGCAGTGTGGGTGTCTGAGATTCAGGGAGAGAGATACACAGGTAGGATTTTGCTGATTTACTGCCTCTCCTTTGTAACATGCCATTCATTGTCTATGGAGCGAGTTTTGAGTGAGTTTGGGGTATATTTGAAAGGGTTAATTATTTTTGATGACATGATTTTTTTCTAAAGTAGTATAGATTTTCACACTCTTTGACCCAAAACGATTAGGCTCATAAGTCATGGGGACAAGGTGGGTTGGGTGAACCCCCATAACGCAACTGAACGTTTTGATGTAGCTGTCATGCAAAACTAAAAGAGATATGTTCACCTAGTCCTGAATCTGAAAAAGGGAATTTTGGGGGAAAACCGTTGGTCGGGTCCTTAGAAAAGTAACAGAACCCCAGAGGAGGGATTGGGCCACGATTGGTCCCGTGCATTTGTCCAAAGTTTTTGTGCTAAAAAAGTGCAATAATAATAATAATAATAGGAGCATCCTGAGGGTGCCCCAACTAAAAATAAATATAAAACCATATCAGCTATTTCATATTAAGGTTATTTGTATGTGCTAGCCTTTACTTGAACTAGCGAAGAATAATGAAAATAGATATGAAAAGACTTTTCACTTTTTTTTTCTTCTTCTTCAACCACGAAACTATCACCGCGACCGTGTGAAACTCGATTCTAATCCTGCAACACTTAACACTCTTTTACGAACAGGACCCCGACCACCCATTACACAGATGGAACATATTCCCAGCATTGCATCATCGCAAGATAGCCCAGTCATGCGTGACTCGTGAAGGACCTTGACCTTTTTAATCGGGCACTTCAAAAGGCGCACACGGCTTCATAATGTAGGGGACACTCAACACCGGTCTGAAAGCTTTTCCTGGTAGCAGATCAAAATGGAAAAGCGCTATAACAACAATCCAGTGCGGCGTGATGCTAATAACGTAGCTCGGGATGTATGGGTGAAAGTAATCCACATAGGTGTGAGGTACAGTAACACTTTATTTAATATAGGTGTACTGTATATATAGTATACAGTATGTTATTGAATCAGTTGTGACTTTTTAGTTGGCTTGTCCGGCCTGCTGCATGTTCATCAGATTTACAACAGTTCCTAAGATCTCTGGCTGAATATATGACAGTACCTCAGTCAAAATGATGAGTATCAAAAACAAAAACACACACCAGCGCCAATATTTTAAATATTAGAGATATTATAAAGGTATTTAGTTGAAACACAGATTTTCAGTGTTTTATTTATTTAATGATTAAACTTTACATACTCACATTAAACTTTACCGTTTTGCTTCCATTGAGGGCGGAGCTGATTTCCAGGACAGAAACAAGACAATAGCCTGAATTGAAAAAGCATCTATATTTGTTGTACAGAAATGTAGTTCATTGTTTTTTATAAACATCTTTAAATATTAATCATTATCACAGATTTAGGAATACTTTTAAAATAAATAAATAAATTAATATCAAAAATTTGAATGCACTTGCACTAGAGAGTGGCACCAACTTGACACCTAAGTATAATTTTATTTTATGTTTATTATATAAATGCTGACTTTATAGACAAATGCTGGATCTTGGTATAAAAAGCTTGCCACTTCACTTTGCCTTGTATGTATAATCTTATGTCTTGCATAATTATACCGTTAAGGTTTTATATAAATATTTAAACCTGAAATCAGACTCAGAAGACATGTTCTGTTCTTTTCGTCCTTGTAGCGGAAGGATCTGAAGGACATAAGGGTGTTCCAGAGAAAAGGAAAAGTGAACAGTCCATGTTGACAGGTTCGGCAGACGTTCGTCTTGCCTGAACGAGAACTTTTCCCCCAAAGGAGGTTTTATGACGGTAAGAATCGGTGGATCTCAGATCAAATTCTACAGATAAACAGACACTTCCAATTCTACTAATAATTTTTGTAAATTATGAAAAAATAAAATAATTTTTGCAACATTTAAAAATTAAGAATGTAAAACATTACCAACGTAACCTGTCAATAACAAACTAGAAAATCAAAGTTAGCTATTGCTAGATACAGAAACATTAGCTAACTACTTTATTTACTAGCTCTATTTTTGTTATAATTGTGTTATTGTGTGCATGATGTACTGTATATGCTAATACTATGTTGCAATTAAATATACAAAATATACAAATATATGAACTTCTTTAGTTGGTAAAAAAAATTAAATAAATAATAATAATTTGGTTGTCTTTACTAGGGTTTTTGTCCCTGTGATAGTTTTACCTTAAGAAATACAGATAATTGGTATAACAGATAATTACATACATACACATTTTTTTTGTAATTGTGAGTGATTGTATGTTTAATGTATCCATTTTTACTGCTTAACACCAATAGTGTGTTGCGATTCCATGAGACACATGAAATACCCAAATATATAAACTTTTTTGGTTATTAGGAAGTTTTGATTAAAAATCAAGTAATATTTTTGTCCCTGTGCTAGTTTTACCTTGTGAAATACAGATATTTGGTCAGTGATAGACATCTTTTTTTATAAAAAAAAAAAAAAAAAAAACTTGGTAGTAGATTCTAGTAGACATTTATTATATTAGGAAAGTCACAAAATACTGTAGTTCATGGCTATGTAGCTAATGTTACTGTTAACATCAATAGCACTATATATATATATATATATATATATATATATATATATCCTAAGCTAGCAATGTTCACATTGAAAATTTACTAGAAAATGTGGTTAAAACTGTCATAAACTGGTAGTTCTAGCATTAACATTTATGACATTTCAGCTGGGAATATGACTGAAAGTGGCACATAAAGTGGCATTTGATATAACCTCATTCTGGGTTTAGTGTCAGCGTAGAAACAGGCCCAAATAAACCACATCCGTGGCCAAAACATAGGAATAAAAAGTCATCACATGAGCTAGTGGTTTTCTGAGACTTCAGACTGAATCCAAACCAAAATCTGCACTATAAATTCTCTTTTTTTAGCTCCACTGTAATAAGACTGTAGGATCCCTCTCTTTTCCTTCTTTCTGATTCTCTCTCAGATCACACACACACACACACACACACACACACACACACACACACACAAAGAATGAATCAATTTGTTCCGATAAAATTCAATTCATTTTGTTTCGACTGGATTTGTTTTAATTCAACTCAATTTGATTTAAGTCAGTTCATTACATTTAAAAGGATTTCAAATCGATCTGATCTGATTTGATTCAATTAAATCCGCTTCAATTCAATAACTTTTGATTTATTTGGATTCCATTCAGTTATGGCTTTCAGCCTTTCATTCCATTTCGCTCTGTTACAGTCTCCTTTCTCACTCGACAGTTTCTTTTTTCCGTGTGTGTGTGTGTGTGTGTGTGTGTTTACTATCTTTCCTCTTCCTCATTCCTGCATGTTTGTGTCCAGTTTTATTCAGGGTCGGCACAAAGGCCTCGAAAGGGAACACTAGGACACACACACACACACACACACACACTCACACACACGAAGGTTGAGTTTCAATGGCTGAAGGAATGTGAAACTGCATACACACGCACCACACACACAATATGGTTCTCACACATGCAAACACGCAACCTGCGATCCACACAGACCTGTGGCACACACACACACACACACACACACACACACACACACACACACCTTACCTAATACAATAGTAGCGGTTCTGTGTAAACATTTTTAGAAGTGGCTTGTTCTTTTCTTTGTCTTTATCACACAACACAACAATTGTCTAAGATTTTACTTTGAGTTTATTTATTTATTTTAATTACACATAAATGTATTTAGCATTTTATAAGTATATAACCCTGAAGTACATTACCGGAATACTTCACACAAGCTACAGGTAGGGGGCGCTCTTTCATTGTTCACTCATCATTTCTTTATTTTCAGCTTACTGTGAGCTTTGACTTTCATGGAGATTGGTGGCTGTGGTCAAAGATCTTAATCAGATAATTAGAAATCAGCAAAACATTATGAAAATTTGACAGAAGAACAGCGACACACAACTTCATTAAAAGATAAACAATAAGACAAATGATAATCGAGACTCACTGAATGTTCGGAATGTTGAAACGAGTTCAAGAGAATTCCGTAACTGTTTACTGACAGCATACGGGCCAAGTTCTGATTGAGTGTGTGTGCTTTAAGAGTGAACCTTGGATCGTGTGTGTGTGTGTGTGTGTGTGTGTGTGTTTGAGAAAGAGGTTAATGCTCTCTGTTCACGTGTCATTGCGGTATGTAAGGAATCAAGCACAGCGGAATAATTACTCCCAATTAGTACAGAGTAGTAATGAATGTGTGTTTCCAGTGTGTGTTGTTACGGAATGACAGACTCCACAGAGGTTCAGGTGTGTGTGATTAGAATTCCGTAGATTGGGAATGTTGATTGGGGCGCAGCCAATGTGTGCACGCGCGTGTGTGTGTGTGTGTGTGTGTGTGTGTGATAAAGAGGTCTGCATATGTGTGTGTGTCACATGTATATCAGTTCTTTAACAACAGTGACTTACATAACACTGCATACCTCTCTCTCTCTCTCTCTCTCTCTCTCTCTCTCTGTTTCTATCAGTTTTATGACTTTTATTCTTTTTGCACAAAATTCTTTTATGCGTCGTTTATAAAATGTCAGTAATGCCAAAATCCTCAAATTTCCAGATCATGAAAGAGAATAAATAAATAAATAAATAAATATGAGTTAGGAACTCAGTTTGTGATGTCACAAAATGGAACCATAAAAGTAACCTATTATGCAAATGTGAATATAACAACATGGTTTTTTTATGCAAAAAAAGACTAATTTCATATTAAGAATTTCGTTATTTTTCTGGCTTATCACTTAAAAAAATACAGATATTTGGCACAAACTATAGCTACAATTATGCAAAATATCAAAACATTTACTTAAGGAAATTTTGCTGCCAATTTTCCGTCATAATGACCGAAGTGAACTCTGTATGAAATTCAAGTTATCAGAGCATATCTTTTATAACAGGAGCGTATTTGCACATGGAAAAAAAAAAATTTTCTGGTGCATTCTGTTCTGTTCCCTAAACCTAAGCACTTTCTGCTGGATCCTGACTCGCGGTTAGCCGTTAAAACCATAAATCCAGCCGTAATCCTGATTTCATCTTTCATTAAGAAGCTTTGCTCGGCCTCACCGCTGCACATTACACCTCCTGAGTTCCTCTGAGTTCTACGAGCAGCAGCGTTACTGACCGTCCCTTCGCAGTTTTTACGAGAAATTCTGTGGTCAGCTTCCGAAAACCCAAGGAATGCTGCCAGCACCTCTGGGTCGCCTGAAAACCGCTGCGGTTCAACACACGGCCGTGCCTCAGTGACTCTGGGACGTGCAGCCAGGACGAGCGGCCCTCAAATACGCAGCATCGAAAATACCCTGGCACAGATTCAGTGTCCATTTGTACAGGAGGAAACGCTTTCTGACTTCTTTGGACGGCCGATGCCGAGGATTGATTTGGTATGTCTGGATCTGTATTTGTTTTGTAGCATTTATGAAAACCTTTCCAAATTTCTGTGCTGCTTCTTCAGTTGTTTTCAGGGTCTGCTCGCAGTAGAAGCATTTCCAGCAAACAAGTTAAACATTTTATGTTTATTAATTAATAATTTTTTTTATGTATGTATGTATGTATGTATGTATGATGTGGTAAATATGTCATGTAGATAAAGATGAGATGGGAAAGGATAAAAGGGGAAAAGGGGAAGGGAAAATTATGGTGTATGTGCAATATGATCTGTTTAGTGCAAAAATAAAAAGGTTAACTTTAAGGAGTAAACACAACTTCTTCACTGTGACTGAAGGACAGACAGACACAGAGGACACACCTCCTTCACTGAGACAGACAGACACAAAGGCCACGCGTCCTTCACTAAGATATACAGACATAGAGGCCATGCCACCTATGAGACAAGGCCACACCTCCTTCACTGAGAAAGGCAGAAGCCATGTTTTCTCCACTGCCCCTGACTGACAGAGGCCACACCTCCTTCACTGAGAAAGACAGAAGCCACACCTCCTCGCACAAAGAGGCCACACCTCCTACACTGAGAAATACAGACCTCTCTACGCCTCCTCCACTGCCACTAAGAGGCCACGCCTCCTTCACTAAGACAGACAGAGGCCACGCCTCCTCCACTGAGCCTGACCCACAGTCTTCTTTATTGGCCTTGCGTGTGTGTGTGTGTGTGTGTGTGTGTGTGTGTGTGTATGGAACCATTTTGATGATGCCATCTTGATTCCTGACAGTGGACTAAGAATAGACGAGTATCTGGCAGTTCTGTCCTAGTGAGGCTTTTAATAACACACACACACACACACACACTATTGACTATTGACACACTAGTTGACTATTTAGCTTTATTATATAACTGTAATTATACTGTACTTGATCTAACTAAGACAAAAGCAATAATTTAATTTAAGTTATTTGCCAGCTAGTTTACTTTACTTTTCTACTAGCTATATTAGAGTAGTATTCTCAATGGTGCCACCTAGTATGAAGACATGATTAGCGTAAATAATTAACATTAGCAGAATTCATGTCAACATATGTAGTATTCTCAAGCACTTTTTAAATAGAAATGTTGTTATTCAGCAAGCTGGCATCTGAAGTAAAAATCCTGTCAGGTTTGTAAACACAGATGTTAACGTTAATGCTAATGACTCAGGATTTGATGGTAATGATTTTAGCGGTTAGCATTTCACCATCCTGGCTCCATAATCGCGTAGAATTAGTCAAGGTTTCAGAAAAAGGGAAAAATCTATGCCTTGTTTTCAAAGACAGTATGACTGAGCACATTTCCCTCCAGCATCCTGTCGAGCAGTAAATCTCCTCATGCTAACGGCAGCCATTAAAACTGAGCTCATTCTTTCCTTCTTTTCACTATATTTGGATTTCTGTCACAGACACAGATTAATACTGCTGGATCTCAATATGTGATTTCTGAATGAGGAGATCATCTGACAGCCTGTGTTAGCATCTCCATGTGTGTGTGTGTGTGTGTGTGTCTGTGTGATGCCGCCGGTCTGTACCCGCGAAACACTATCCCATAATATAAACCTAATTGGCAGGACAACCCACACTGCCACACCTACAGTGCTAAAACTTCACATGTGACAAGTGGTGTGTGTGTGTGTGTGTGTATGTGTGTGTGTGTGTGTTTGTATATATATGTGTGTATAGATGTGGAAGTTAAGAATATAAGCTTTCAGACACTCATATAAGTGATTGTGTATTATTTACATACAGATAAATGTCAATATAAACTTACGTAAAAAATTACGTAAACTTGTAAAGCAATATTATTATTATTATTATTGCTATTATTATTATTATTATTATTATTATTATTATTATATTTTTAGGTCAAACTGCCAACAGTATACTCTGATACGTTTTTTTCCAAGACCACCAACATTAAAGATAGGTTAAAAAATTCACACTAATTTTATTTATAGCATCTTTTCATAGCAATTTACCAACATTTCTGAGGTAAAAGTTGATATTCCAGACAATTTTGTCTTTTTTATATTTCCTAAATAAAAGAATTTAAATGAATTAATTAGAAATTGGGGGGAAATTTTCATTAAACACAGTAACACAATTATTTTGTGCAACAATTTATGTATTTCCACACTGACTTCTAAAATTTTTGCGTTTGAGATAATAACTCAATAATTCTGCGCTTTATACTATTTACATATTGGCTGGCAGAAAAACATTCTGTGTAGTAGGAACGAATTATTTGCTCAGTTTGTTTAGAATTGCAACAAATTCAAAAAATATATTGAATTGTGATATTTCTAAAATCATCATACAGAATCGCAATACTAATCTAATTGAATAATTTCTATAATCAATCCTAGCTAAATACTAAGTTAATGCTAGAATGCTAGTTAAACAAATAATGCTAGCTAGCTAAATTGTTAGTCTTATGTGTTATCATGATTAAACTTGAAATCTTTGATTCCTAGTTGCCGATCAACAGTGTTTTCAAGACCTTAATGTACTTCAATTTAAAAGTTGGGTAATGCCTGAGGATAGATTTACCATAGACAATCATTATGGATTGTGTCAACAAAACTAAAGGCACAGTGAAAGTAGGATCAATAGGAAATTGTTTTCCCTCAGATGTGTTGGTAGATTAGTGAAAAAACACTGTATATTTTCGTGCAGCACTGAATTTCTGCCATTTTAAGAAACATCAATATGTGCAACATGAAACCTATGGGACTAGTACAGTACATAAGTTCAAATAAACACTGAACAGGTTTTTTTTTATTATTTGAAAACTTGACATGATATTTAAATTATTTTTAAACCCCATATATATATTGTACTGTAAGTTTTTCACTGGCGCTCAGACTTTTGAACCGACTGTATTTTTTATAGCTAATAGCATCAGTCAAGTTAAATTTAAAATGGTAACAGGAGCAGTAAGCAAGACGTCTCTCCGTCTGTGTGTGTGTGTGTGTATGTGTGTGTGTGTGTGTGTGTGTGAGTGTGAGTGTGTGTTTGTAGTATGAGAAAACCTTCTAAAAGCGCATCATGGGGCAAATTCAGTACAGGGAGATCTGCAGAGGAATTTGACTCTCAGTCATTTTAATAACTCAGCCGACTGCTAGGACAGATTTACAGAGCAGCGAGAAATCATCAAAACACCCAGGAGGAAAGTTTGTAGTTAACAATGATGGTGCTTAATGGTATGTGTTAAAGGTTTATTTTAATACTTTTGAAAATATATTAAGACTTAAACATAAGGTACACTGTGTGTGTGTGTGTGTGTGTGTGTGTGTGTGTGTTTCTGTGAGGAAAGTATCAACCGTTATGTGTTATTGTGTACAAGGCTAAGTAGTTGTGTCTTTGCATCCAGTTTTCCAAAACACCCAACATTAAAGATAGGTTAAAAACATTTCAATACTTTTAATCAAGACTCATTTTAGTCGTTTCATAGTAATTTACCAACATTTCTGAGGTAAAAGTTGATATTCCGGACAATTCCATCTTGTTTTGACTTTTCCTCTCTCTTTATATTTTGCGAATAAATAAGTATATAAGTTAATAAGTATGCTAGTTAAACAGAGACTGTTAGCTAAATTGGTAGTGTTACATATTAGCAAAATTAAGCTAGTTGCCATCTATATAAAAATATGGAAACATTAAGTTAACATCATGTTAGTATATACAGTAGTTTACTCAATTCTTAGAGAAGCTTTATAGCTATCCAACTAACAACCTGGCAGAATTTTTAAAATTTATATGCATAAGTGAGAGTAATATTACTACTGATGCTAATCAACTAGCTATCATCTGCTCACTTGATTTCTAAGAGGTTAAAAAAAACTTAAAGAAGTTAACCTAACAGGATTTATGAATTTTGAAAAAAAATTTCATATTATCGTACTGTACATGCAAGCAAGTTCTTTTTAAGGGAAGAATTTCTGAGAGAATGTTTAGGTTATAATTTATTTATGTACACAATCTACACTTTTAGGCTAATGCTAATGCTAATCCTTCCTGGTAATACTATAAAGCAGATAACATGACCAGCTAACTTGAGAGGATTTCTATTTCCTGTTATTGCAAACAAGTTAGCTAAAATTCCTTAACCTGACAGGGTTTCTGAGAGAATGTTTAGCTATCTTATGACAGCTAGTAATTAGCTATTAGCTAGATTCTATAATCAGCTTTATTTTCAAGATTCAAGATTCAAGATTCAAAGAACTTTATTAATCCCAGAGGGAAATTGCTTGTGCTTGGTTACAGG
>JAQQZS010000013.1:2435134-2449224 GCA_030068045.1 Platyallabes tihoni | reverse complement strand
CAGTTTGTATCCCATGTCTGTATTGTATTAGTGTGTGTATCCCCTAGTCTGTGTTTTGTGTTTTGAGTTCTGTTGATAGCATGCTCCACGTTTTAAGCCAACTTCCTTTGTTCATGGTTTGTTTGTTTGTTTCTTTATGATTATTATTAAAGACTTTTTGTTACACCTTAACCCCCTCTGCGCCTATGCCTCACCCACACCCACAGTCCAACAACCAACAGTACGTGACAGTTTTGTCGAGGTTAAAACGCATAGAAAATTTATAATAATGTTAAATTATTTTTACTTTTTATTTTTTTTTATTATTATTTTTTTTTAATCTATAACATTTGTGTAGGTCCTGTAGTATTTTGGACCAAATATTAAACAATATTATATTTTTATATTAAAATATCCAGGATAAAGCAGTTGATAAGGAAAACTGACTTACTGTATCAGTCAGTTATTTTAATATTTACTGTGTTTATACATGTATACTTGTTTAAAAAAACAATCATAACTAAGTAATATATATTTTTAAACTTTTATTAAATAATTTAGGGTGAAATGTATGTGTACTATCGAAAAATATAACATTTTCAGAAATTGTTTAATACATGTGCAGATTAAGTTAAAGTGTTATGATATAAATATAGATTATCTTATAGAAATATTTATTTTTTTTCGATGCCTAGGAATATATAATACATTATCTTTGAACTTTAGATATTTTTAATATACTTTCATATATTTTTATTTTTAAAATTAAAAATTGTTAGATGTTTTAATTTAAAAGAAAATTACATTTTCCATTTTATCCTCTTACAGAAACATGAAACCTTTCCTTTCAATCCACATTCAGTCAGGAATTCAGCACTATTCAATAATTAATTAACCTGAAGCCCAGCCTTCCTCATGGGGTCTAGTGCAGTTCGGTCTGAATTATTTACCCTCTGTTGTCCAGAATGAAGGCACTGTTTACCGGATCAGTGGCTGAGTGAGGTTATTAATATGTGTTATGTTCATTCCGTGTGTATGACCGTATGTGCATGTGATGTGGCTATTTAATATACACATACCAGACACATGCTGTAGACTGATGGCAGACTGACCAGTGTCTCCCACAGCCATATCTGCATCGCCTTGTGCTTATGTCATAATGACAACACTTACTATTTCCTGTCTGTCTGTCTGGAATTCCTGTTTTAGTTCCGCATTAGTGTCTCTTCCAGATATATGGAGGTAAAATTCAATGGAATGCCAATTAAGGTTGATAGACGTTGATAAACATGGATACACATGCGCAGTTAGGTGACTCTGTGAAAGTTTAAAAAATGGAGAACTCGTGTTTAGCATTAAAGCTGGGCAGTAAGTTGATGTCATGTTTATATCATATGCATTGACATCATAATAGACTTTTCATAGGCATTGCTTTCCTCACCATGTGTCAGTGTTTCTTTTATAACTCTGGTTACTTACTATAAAAATGGAACATGGACAATAAAAGTTGTCTCCCTACTAGTGTTGTCAACTAGTGTTGTGACTTTTTTTGCTAGATTTAATGAACTTTTTTACTGTAAAAAGGGAAAAAAAATTATTTTTTTTTGTTTGATGATGTCATCAATTTGCAAATTAGAGCGTGACAAGTTTTTTCTTCAACAAAATGACCTGGACAAAGTTTAGCTACTGTTGTATACATGTATAATGATTTAATCAGTATGCAAATAATTGTCTGACATCATTTAATGTCACCTAGTGACTTTTTTTGCACTAGTTAGTGACTTTGTTTTCTTAAAAAAAGAAAAACTTATTTTTTAGGTTAAAGTTAAGCTACTTTTGTGTGATTTTTCTCTTAATAAGAAACAACTTTTTGGACAAAGTTTTTTGTGTGAAGATGTCATCACTATGCAAATTTGAGTGGGATGTGACGTGACCTCTAGTGACTTTTCGTGCTAGATGTAGTGAGGGGGGAAAAATGTTTAGCTGCTTTTGGTGTGCTGATGTCATCAATCTGCAAATTAGAGCATGATGTCATGTAGCGGCATCTCCAGAATCTTCTGGCTAGAATTTTTGGACATTGCTTAGCTACATTTTTGTGTTATTATGCACATTAGGGTTGATGTCATGACAGGGACAGCTTGCGTCTTTTCCAGCAGGCTTTAGCTACTTTCCTTTAAAAAGATGTTGGCAAAACTGTTCCTTCCTATTAAGTGACTTAAATTTTTTTTTTTTTTTAAATAAAGTAAAGTACGGTAAAGTTAAAGTACGGTATGGTACTTTTTAATTTGTGAAACATGTTAGTTCTTCTTCTCCCTAACTGTATGTTATACTGTAGGTCTCAGTCCTAAAAATGTCAGAATTATACTGTTTCCTTTGACTGTAACTGGAGACTCCTTCCAAAAAAGTCAAATAAACATCTTGTTATATAGGAGAAAACACCACCATAATCAGGTTTAATCACATAAAGCTTAGTTCACATGGAGTCCCTGTGTGAGCTGTTACTATGGAAACATAAACGTCCTGTAGTGTATTTGAATGGATGTGTTTAATATAAAGCGTTGTTTATCTTGTGCGTTGTTTTTTTCCCCACTGATGTGTGTTGCAGGAAAGTGAGCTCTTATTCCAAGAAGCGCTAAAAGGGAATCTCCATCATGAACACAGGTACGAGTCTAAAATTCAGGAATCTTGAAGCTGTCTAAATGAGCTACAAGGCTAATGAGATTAACAAATTACAGTATACAATCCTCTCTCACCCTTAACCTTTCATGTAAATATTTTGTGCGAGTTTGTTCTGGAGAGCTCAGTTTGATTCAGATTTCTTTGTTCTTGTTGCTGCTGATGCTGTTGTTCTCTTAATGGCAAAGTTTAGCTGAGTCATGGTAAGCTCCGTATGCGGCAGAGCGTGGGATGATGCAGATGACTTGTGTTCTTTTTAAAAGAGGGGTACAATGCTAAGATTTGACATTTACCACACCTCCTAGTGCACTTTACAATAAAATACAATAAAGGAAAAGAAACATCGCGACAAGCAAAGATCATCTCATTAGTGGAGCACTAGCTTGCTTTCTATTAGAGTTGTTACCCTGTTAGCTTTGGTACTAGTGTGAGATGGAAAGTATTTAAGTTACTGTACTGTGGTGATGGTGCATTTACTTGATTAAAGTTTTACTACGTACTTGAATAAATTTTGTTGGCTTTTGATTCTTACATTTTTCAATGAACGCACTTTTAACCCATGATCTATATTCAATTCAATTCAATTAAATTTTATTTATATAGCGCTTTTAACAATGGTCATTGTCTCAAAGCAGCTTCACAAAATGAACAAGATTTTGTTTAGAAAAGAAAAATATTTGGAAGTGTGTATATAATATAACGTCAGTGCTGTTCTATTATTTATACAATTTTCTGTACTTCCTCTAGTGCTAGTACTAGTAATCTAATAGTACTTAATGATACGAGGGTGAGTCGAAAATTATCCGCACTCAGTTTATATCTTCTTATCAGAGTTTTCCCAGAGCTTTCAGATGGTAACTGCGGTGCGAGCAAAAATGGATGGCCCACTTGTGATTCGTACGAAAGAAGAGCAGCATGCAGCGATATTTAATCATTTTTTTGTATGTTTTGTTCGCTGAGTGTGTACCTGTTGCCGTAAACAGAAACATTTCGATATCCCCAAGCGAAATTTAGATTTCAATGATTTAAGGAAGGTGGAAGTTTCTTTAAGAGAATCATTACTGGTGACGAGACACCGATTCATCGCTACAAGCCTGAGAGTAAACGGTATGGAACGGAAACATCCTCAATCACCGACTGAAAAAAAGTTCAAAAGTCGACCATCAGCTAGAAACTTCATCAACACTTCTGGGATTCTTAAAAGGTTCAACAATCAACAGTGCTCGTTACAGTGAGACGCTTATCGAAGAGCTGAAGCCCAAACATCGGATTAAACGCAGAGGACTGATATCCGAGGGTGCCGTGATCTCTGTGCACGCTGTTGACGATCTGCAAAAACTTTGTTTTGAGGTGTTAAAGCATCCTCTCCCTATAGTCCTGATCTCACACTGTCTGACTTGGTTTGGTCCCCTGAAAGCAGCCCTACCAGGACGAAGATTCACTTCTGATGAAGAAGTGAAGACAGCTGTGCATTCGTAGCTCACAGCTCAGCCTGAAACATTTTAAATGAGGGAATTACAAAATCTTGTTGACACGTGGATAAAGTGTATTAAAAAGCAAGGAGATGATGTTTATTCAAATAAATTCTACAGCCAGAGAGCGGATAATTTTTGACTCTCCCTTGTACAGTATATCATATAAACTGGGAAAAAGATGGCAGCTGTGTTGGTGATGCTTGTTTTTCATCTGCTGTGTGTTTACAGGTAGTGAAAGTCATTTGTCAGAGTCTGGTAAGTGTGATCGATTATGTTCATTTGTACAAGTGTGTGTTTGATCTTTGGTTGTGCTCATGTCATGGTAAAGGGATATGACCAGAGATCGAACAATATCTAGACAGTAGATTTAGGACCCTGAGGCAGATATATAGATGGATGGTGCTAAATAATAATCAATCGTCTGTATGTTTGTGTGTGTAGATGGTTGGCAGTCCTGCAGCATGAATGACGGATTGAGGAACGGCGATGCGAGCAACTCTACTCTGACATCTAAAGGTTATCGGAGTGTTCGTCCCAACCTGCAGTACAAGAGCAGTCCTGTCCCGGTAAACTCCTACAACATACATGTACTCCACTCTCCACTCTAGCTGAACCTGTTAAAGAAAAAATACCATGATCAGATGTTATAATGGATGATCACAAGCTTTGACTACTGAGTTGACTTCTTGTGGCGGTCAGTCGACAGCTTATATCTGGAAGCAGGTCCGGTTCGAGTTGAAAAGTTAGGATTTTTGTGTTCAGTAGTACCCGTCTCATACCCAGCATTCCTCTGCTTCACACAGCATGACGATCTTTTATGTGACATTTTTATAGATTAAACTGTTAAGCAGCAGGATTGTCCATTTTTTACAACCTGTACATGTAAATAAAAATGTAAATCCTGTTTTTATTCACAGGCCACAAATTTAACGATCTTATCATTAATTAAGGAAGAACATTCTTGCCTCTGATTAAAGATCATTTCCACTCATACTGCCATAACTTTGTACTTTTTTTTTCTTTTGTCTGATTGGCTCCCCTGTGTGTCAATCAGGTGCCGCTCCCACCCCCTCGGAGAGAGAGCTATCACATGACCCCTAACCCTCCATCTTATAGCTCACTCGTTAACTCCGCTTCCTACAACATCAAATCTAGCTCATCGTCGGCCTACTCTTATTCCGAGACTACTCACGCTACAACCACCAGCTCAGATATCTCCCCAGAGGCTAATGCTAATGCTAACAGCTTTATTAGCCAGCTCCTGGAACGCAAGGTGTCATCAATGAAACTTGCTAACGAAGGATCTAACTCAGTCACCGCTAATGCTATAACCAGTGCAGATATAACCAATGACGCTAACACCAATCAGCCTTGGGGTAATACTAACATGGCAAAGGTCATGAACCCTCCTTCACCTGATAGTCCTCCATCTCCACCACCACGTACATACTCCAAATCCCCTGCTACACACACAGCCTCTCTCTCCATTCAGATAGCTCCTAAAGATTCAGAATACCATCCTGAATCTGGACTTCATTCAGGATTTGGATCCAAAAAGCAGGACGCTGCAGAGCCAAGCCCTAAAGTGCCACCGAGACCAGCGGCCCATGTGGTGGTATTGCATTTATTTGGCTTCAGATCAGCTTCACTTTTCGCCTAATTAGTCTTTTTCTAATCCACAGTTTTTTCCCCTTTTTTATCAAGAACGATGGAAGAATCTAACGAAGTTGTCTGTTGCATATACTCTTTGAAAAAAAGGTTTCATCTTGCACCTTAAAGAATTCTTTACATTTTCCTTTTGGGGATCATGTAAAGGTTCTGCATAGAACCCTACAAAGGTATAGAGAGTTTTCTCCACAAATTGTTCCTCTTTAAAGAACTCAAACAGTTAAGCCTCTAAAGAGTCCATGAGAAACTCCAATATTGTTTATATTTTACATAAATTCCATAGTCAACAATCATTCCTCTGTAGTAGCATGTACACTGCCCGGCCAAAACAAGTCACCCCTTCAAACGGGCAAATTATATACCGAAAACAATCAAGGAGATTTCAAATCATTAGAATTGGGTTAAGAACTGTCCAACACATTATTAAAAAACACATAATTTGGTGTGATCATAAATATTGGACTTTCGAGCAATGGACTTTCATGTGATGTGATGAGTCCAGATTGAGCCTATTCCAGAGCGAAGTACGCATCAGGGGAAGAAGGATAGCATATGAAGGGATGCACCCATCATGCATATTGGCCATTGTACAAGCCTCTGGGGGCAGTGTTATGATCTGGGGTTTCTTCATTTGCTTATGTGTAGGCATAGCACCGTTATGTGGCAATAAAATGAAGTCAGTTGACGACCTGAATATACAGAATGAACAACCTTCTTAAGGATAAGAATAAACAGGATAAGGATCCTGTTTATAAGGATAAACAGAATTTGAACCAGAACTTCTTTTGATGAGAAACTGCCACAAGGTCTAGAAGTGTAAATATTGTGGCAGTTTCTCATCAAAAGAAGTTCTGGTTCAAATTCTGTTTATCCTTATGTTAGAACTTTTGAGGGTTCTATATAGAGCTTTACAACAGAGGGTTTACCTTTAAGAAGGTTGTCAGAGTTCTTTTAGAGAGTCAGAACTGTTAATCGTACAAATACAGTAAACTTTATCATTTCCACTGTAAGGGTATATTCTTGATTCCTTACTAAAAATGTCAAATCCTTTGTCAAATTTCTCCTTTAACCAGTCTGTCATGGATCCTTGAAGGTTCTATCTAGAACAGCTGCTTTCCCCTTCAGAAAAGATAGTAGAGCCCTTTTAGAGACCTAGAAAACCTTGGCCATTCAAAGAAATCTTGATGAACCCTTTTTCCTTAGAGTATTTTTACTCTTGAATCCTCAGGAACACCTGTCAAATTCTTTTTTTCCTCCTACAGCTGGTTTCCCTGTTCAGTCTGCTAACATGGTACAACCAGTCTTTACCACACATTTTTTCACATCCTGGCATGCTGGCATGGTTGCTCTAATCTTTTCTTAGTCCCTCCTTTCATCCTTTTTGCCTTCCGTTAGCGTGATGTATCCCCACCAAGAGGTACCACCGATTTTGGGTCCGGGTCATTATTTGGCGGTACACGTCAGGACTCACCTGATATCCTGTCCGGGCCGAATGCCTCGTCGCGATCCCTTTCAGCCTTGAGCCACTATTCATCGTCAACAGCTGTCCTTGAAGAACTGCAGATCTGCGCTGTGGACTCACCCGAGGCCACGCCTACCCCTTCCCCCACACTCAGCCACGCCTCTGTTTGCCCTGACGATGTCCCTGCACCCACTGCCTCAGCAACGGCTGCTGATACTAACGTAACTATCACGCAGCCACGCCCCCTTCACTCAGATCTCTCATCTGTTTGCTTTGTCTGGTTTTGGTAATGTTGCAAAATCTCTGTTTGTTTGTCTTTCCCTCTAGGCTTGTTAGCATGTGTACTAAATGTTGCTGTAAACGCAGGTGGTCTTGGTCCATCTGTTAAACTTGTGGTGTCACCATTTTCTGAGGTTTTTGTGTGTTTGTCTGAAATGTATATTTGATACATTTTCTGAAATAACCTTTAGTCTCAGACTTGGACATTTGAATATCTAACCGCAGCATACTGACCAGTCATTGTTTAAACGTCTCAGTGTTCTAACTTTCATGTGTATGTCCCCTGTATATATCCCAACCACACTTACCAAGCAAAAGTGTACAGTATGTATAACATCATGTTATCTTGCTTCTTGCTATGCTAACACAGTTGTCCTAGACGAGTATCTGTACAGTTCAGTTTCTTATAGATGGGTTGTGTTCACAGGGTCAACTGGCGGTAAATGGAAGTGCGCATTCACAGAGGCCATTCTCTCCTCCTGCGCAACGTCCTCCACCACCGGTCTTTAGTCATGGACTCGAGCAGTTTCAGCACACGAGACACTCAGGTGAGTTCATTTTCTGTAGGACAATGATTCATTGTCGTGGTGAAACTGCTTGTTGGTTTTCCAGTAGGTAAATGTATTGATTCGGTGAACATCTTGTGTTAGCTAGTTAGTAAGCTATTTTGGTCACGGTAAGGGGAATTAAGAATCTAGCGAGATAGTAATTAGCAATTGCAGTTTCCACCAATAGGCGTTTGCCATCAAGGTAGCAAAATTGACCATGATTTTTGGGTGGGGCTCGCAGGAAGTGGGGTACAATGACACTAGCTAACTATGGGATGGGCTTGTGAGCTCTTTTAGTTGCTGCTTCGAAGATTTGTGATTGTATGGAGTACTTTGCAGAACTTGACGCATGGACAGATTACCTGCTACCTTATCCAAGTTCCTTTTTGATTTTGAAGTTTTACATTGGAGGCAAGTTTTTTTTAAGTTTGTCCTCATCAACTTGGTTGAATATAACAAATTCTTTGAAATCTTGCAGTTCTTTGGTTATAGGATGTCTTGGGTTTCTACCTTTGTTTGGCTTCATTGACCTTTACGTTAAATAATCGGTGAGGTTGCCATGGCTAAAGTCTACTTTAGCTAGAATTTTTCCCATTTAATATAAAGTGGGTGGGGCTAATGATTGGGTGACACTTGCATAAAAATTGGATGATATCACTTGCCCCACCCACACAGTATTATAACATTTAGCTTTTCCTGTTTAATGGTTCTCTTCCAGTCTAATTGAATTGCAATCTTAAATAATTAGATAGTAATTAGTAATTAGTTTGTAAGGAACACTTCATCTGTCAAATAAGTGACACTGGAACATGTTGATGGAACACGTGATCGTTTCAGAAAACATTCATCGTTTCAGCTCCTATCATATCGATCAAGCTCTGGATTTTTGATGTCTAACTAATGGCTATGTGATGTATGCGGCTCATTAGCAGCACTGCCGGTGCCCAGCTCTCACATTTGCAGCCATTAAAAAAGACTGGAGCAATCAATATCTGAGTGGAATGGAGACGGACTGGGTTCTCCTGCCAGGCTTTCGGAGTGCCTCAGATGTTGACGGTGCAGATTTTAGCCTAGAAGCTAACAGTTTGTTTATGCTGTGTGCCTGTATTTTATGCTTTAGTCAGGATTTCTGCTCGTTTGAATCAGGTGCAGCTAAAATCAGTGTCATTTAGGAATTCAGTTTCGCTTTGTTCGGTTTATATCCTTCTGTCTTCTCATCTTTCTCTGCGTGTTTGATCTCCTTGCTGATGCTCCTTCTCTCTCTCTCTCTCTCTCTCTCTTGCAGTTTGTATGCCTGTTTCTGATCACCATCATTTTTCTCTCTATTCAGTCTCTCCGACTCTCTTTCTGTCTACCTCTCTGTCTGTCGTACTGAATCTGTCTGTCCTGTTGTATTTCTTCTAATAGCATTTACCGCTGCATATTTTCTGTCTAACTCTTCCTGTCTATCTGACAGAAGGTTCAGAGTCAGGACGGAGGAAGGTGCTGTCGGTGGGTGAGGCGTCATTCAGCAGCGTGACTCCTGTGGCTCGTTTCTCAGAGGAGGAAAAGAAAGTTTCAGTAATCAAAGCGCCTCATTACGAGGGCATCGGACCCGTGGATGATTCGGGCCTCCCTCTGGCTATCCGCACAGTGAGTGATATTAGATTGGGGGGGGGCATAAGAGTGGGCTCAAAGAGTGGGCATCAGGGTGGACCTAAAGGTTTGGCATCAGGGTGGACCTAAAGGGTTGGCATCAGGGTGGGCCCAAAGGCTGGCAATCAGGGTGGGCCCAAAGGGTGGGCATCAGGGTGGACCTAAAGGGTGGGCATCAGGGTGGACCTATAGGGTTGGCAATCAGGGTGGATCTAAAGTGTGGGCAATCAGGGTGGACCTAAAGGGTGGGCATCAGGGTGGATCTAAAGGGTTGGCGTCAGGGTGGACCAAAAGGGTGCGCATCAGGTGGGCCCAAAGGGTGCGCATCAGGGTGGGCCCAAAGTGTGCACATCAGGGTGGGCCAAAAGGGTGGGCAATCAGGGTGGACCTAAAGGGTGGGCATCTGGGGGGCCAAAAAGGTGGGAATCAGGGTGGGCATCAGGGTGAACCTAAATGGTGGGCAATCAGAGTGGACCTAAAGGGTGGGCATCAAGGTGGACCTTTAGGGTTGGCATCAGGGTGGGCCCAAAGGGTGCACATCAGGGTGGGCCAAAAGCATGGGCCCAGGTGGTCCCAGGATGGTTATAATGGTGGGTGTCAGGGTATATCGTCCAGTTAAGCATTTGTGTGCAAATTAAATTCAGTTAATTTCTCAATTTATTTTATTATTTTATTTAATTGGAAATCAGAGTGGGCATCAGGCATCAGGGGGGGCGTCAGGATGGGCACTGTGAATGAATCCAGAAATTAGAGAGAGAGAGAGAGAGAGAGAGTGCACTCTGGGTTTGAACGCACCATATTGACTTGCTGACATCCTCATATATTCTCATCATGTTACTCTTTACTACAGCAAAGCTGCTTTATTCTCTCTCTCTCTCTCTCTCTCACACACACACACACACACACACACACACACACACACACACACACATTGGTATGTTTATGCAGATATCCCTCTGTAAGTAATAAAAATATTATGAACTGTGTGTTTGTGTGTGCGTGTGTGTGTGTGTACAGACTGTAGACAGGCCTAAGGATTGGTACAAGACCATGTTCAAACAGATCCATATGGTGCATAAAGCAGGTGAGTTCTTTAAACCAGAGTGTGTGTGTGTGTGTGTGTGTGTGTGTGTGGTTATTTTTAATAAAGATTTTCCATGATGCTCTTCACAGATGATGATTATGCAGACACATACGGTGCTACCTATGCTGTAGTGAATAACGGTACGTGCCGCAAGAAAATCGCTGCATTTGATTGGCTGCACACGCTGGGTGTAAAAGTGGATTTTTGTTTGTTTGTTTGTTTGTTTGTTTTTAACGGGTCAACTTTGTCTCTCAGAGAACTTCGACCCTGTCCACGCCCACCCACCACCTCGGACACACACGTACCGCCCTCTGTCCCGGAATTCCATCGAGCCCAGCAGAGCCCCGCCCCCTCGAGAGCCCAGCCCTGTACCGCCCCCTCCCCCACCCATGCCCTCGCTCCTGCAGCTCCGCTCGCAAGACCTCGACCGAGAGAAAGAGCATCCGCACGATCCGTAAGACTTTCCCTCAGTCGCGCTACAGGAAAGACAACATGATGATGATATGAGAGAGAGAGAGAGAGAGAGAGAGAGAGAGATCATTACTTAACTCATGTTCTCCCTTTAAATCTCGACTTCTTATTTTCTTTTATCTTCTTAATGTCTCTTTCTGTCTCATTATTTCTCAATCTCTCTCTCATTATTTCTCAATGTGTTTTTAATGTCCCTCACACATACACACACATTAGTTCAAAATTTCTCTCTCTTTCACGTTTGTTTCTCTCACTTTCTCACACACACACATTAGTTCTCAATCTCTCTCTTTCTCTCTCTCTCACATTATTCTCTCCTATTATTTCTCTCTCTCTCTTGCATTATTTCTCCATCCCTCTCTACCATTATTTCTCCATATCTCTTTTTCACTCTCGCTCTCTCTACTTTCCTCTTTATCTCAATCTCTCATAATAACTTCTCTGGTTTTCTCGGCTCCCGTTATGTCTCTCTCTCTCTCATTATTTCTCAAAGTTCCTCTCACTCTATCTCTTTGTCACTTTCTCTTATTCTCCCTGTGTCCGTCTCTTTAAATTGTTCTCACTGCCTCATCATTTCTTTCTCCTGTTATTTCTCAATGTCTCTCTCTCTCTCTCTCTCTCTCTAAGAAACGAATGGAGTCCACCGGATCGTAAAGTGGACACGCGGCGGTATCGCGCCGAGCCACGTAGCATCTTCGAGTACGAGCCGGGGAAGTCCTCTATCCTAGAGCACGAGAGGCCGGTGAGCTGCAGTCACTCTTTCTCGTGTAGCTGTATCGTTTAGACATCGCTTATCATACGTGTTTATCCGTGTGTCTTTCAGTCGGATGCCGTTTCAGATTAGCTAGCCGGTTAAACCGTCAGGCACTCGTGTTGGAGTGTGTTAGCTCAAGACAGCATAGCTAGATTAAAGTAAAAGTAAGTTAAATGATTAACTAAACAAAGTATCTATTAGAGCTAGCAATCAGGACTTGCTGTACATCACAGAGCTATTAACGCATTAGCTACGCTTAAATTGATAAATAGCTAGCTAGCTTAGCAGTCGTTAATACAGTAGTGTGATAATTCTGTTTCAGTGTGAAGCAGTCAAAGAGTGTGTGTGTGTGTGTGTATGTAGGTGATTAAAAAGTGACTAGCACAGCGTTTTCTTCCTCATAGCGCTTCGCCGCTAGCCAGCTCAGCAGTTTGTAACAGGCTCGAGACAGTGAGGTGAGCTAGGCAATCGTAAAAACTACATTTCCCATGGGGCTTTGAGCTTAGACGCTGAATCACTGCTCCATGTGGAGTTAAGAGCGGGAAGAATAACAGCAGGAAGAAATTCAGTAGTCATAATGTCAGACCGTTAGCGCTCCAGAGAGAGAGAGAGAGAGAGAGAGATACTCAGAGTCACACTTTGCTGCCACCTACTGGAGCCAAGGTGAAGTATACAGTAAATTGCATACGTAAACTGACTTTATTTCATCACTGAATAGAAATCATTCAACATTTAAGTGTTTTTAGGTAATTTCCATGCCGTTTGTGTGTGTACGTGTGTGTGTGTGAACATCTGATCTGTTGTTTCTTTCCCATTCTTTACTCCTCATGCTCTGTGAACTGGTGCGGTCCTCTTAACGCTTTTCCATCTCTCTGTCTCCTTCTCATCGCTCCGTGCTGCAGAGTTTTGCTTTAGAAGCAGATGAGATAGATTTAGAGAACGAGCCTTGGTTTAAGTTCTTTTCAGAGCTGGAGTTTGGCCGGCCGGTAAGTGAAACGCAGAGGGGGCTCGTGTGCGAGGGCTGCACTTTAGTGTGTGATTTAGCAGATATAGGTGTGTGTGTGTGTGTGAGAGAGAGAGAGAGAGAGAGAGAGAGAGAGAGATAGTGAGTGTGTGTGTGTGTGTGTGTGTGTGTGTGTGTGTATGAGGTTGGCATGTGCCGATATTCAGCTTTCACATCACCACAGTAACCGTTTAGTCTGAAAACTACAAAAAAATCTTCTTAATTATTTATAAAAATACATTTATATACTAATCAGTCCACCATGTTGGCGTCATGTCCCTGGTGAACAGAATCATGGGATTGGATTAAACCTTTACTCAGTGGAGTGCGGGATCTTCGGCACATGCCAGGTGTGTGTCGCCTGGTCTTCAGTCTAGAGGTGTGCGCAGGATCGTGGTGCTTCTACTCACACCTCAATCACAACACTGCCAAATAACCAGATTCATTTTAACAGTGTTGCCAGATAATTAAAAATTCACCATTTAAGGTTCAAAATTCAATATTTTTTATAAAACTTATACATTCTGTACAGCAGACAGCAATTTCTTCCATCAGTTGGAAGTGGTGAAAGTTTTGTGTTTCAGGAGTAGGCGGAGAGTTTTTTTGTTCAAGTAAGGGGCGGAGATTTTATCCATCTCTGTAGTGGGTGGAGAGTTTATCCATCTCTTTGTCCTGGTAGTAGGCAGAGACTTCTTGACCTCAGCAATGGACAGAGACGCCTTCGTCTCAGTAGTGGGCGGAAATTTCTTCATCTCTGCAGTGGACAGAGAATTTTTGTCTCGGTAGTGGGCGGAGTTTTTTTGTCTCGGTAGTGGGCGGAGATTTTTTTGTCTCGGTAGTGGGGGAGATTTTTTTGTCTCGGTAGTGGGGGAGATTTTTTTGTCTCTGTAGTGGGTGGAGATTTTTTGTCTTGGTAGTGGGTGGAGATTTTTTGTCTCGGTAGTGGGTGGAGATTTTTTGTCTCGGTAGTGGGTGGAGATTTTTTGTCTCTGTAGTGGGTGGAGATTTTTTGTCTCGGTAGTGGGGGGAGATTTTTTTGTCTCGGTAGTGGGGGAG
>JAQQZS010000013.1:2416184-2429732 GCA_030068045.1 Platyallabes tihoni | reverse complement strand
AGGAACGTTGTTTCGTTTCACTGTGTACTAACTGTATATGGTTGAAATGACAATAAAAGCCTTTGAACTTGAACTTGGATATTTTATAGAGGTCCTGGCCACTAGGGGGCCTTAGATGAGCATAGCCTTAAAACGAATGATAGACTAATTGGCTGTAATGCTAAGCAATTAATAATAGTTATAAATATTGGTGTTGGGCCCTGAATTTGTAAAAAGTCAACAGACAGGTAGGTCCAGTTTGGATAAGCTAGATAAGCAGATTAAACAAACAAACAAAAAAACATGGAAGCATTAATTTTCCTAATGAGTCAGATTAAGATTAACTCAAAACAAAAAATAGGCTTAATAAACATCATCTGCTGTACACAACAAGATAGTAAAAATCATCAAAGCATTTTAGTGATGTTCTGGTATCTTTGGTGCCACCAGTGACTACAGGAAGAGACGAAAGTCGGAGCCGTTTGTCACTCAGCAGAGCACAGGAAGTGAGCAGAATGCTGTTCCAGCCTCTAGACTCGAGCCCTACAAATTGAACAGTCTGAAGAAACCTTCTGCACGTTCCTCACCTTCCTCTCCAGCAAAAGCAAAAGGTACAGGCACACACAAACAACGAGCGGCCTAACATTTAACAATTAACATTTTTTCTGTCATTTGCACCACACTTTCTTGCATACTGCATGTGTTTATGATCTCGCTGTCTCTTCTTCTCAAATGTTCTTATAACCGCACTAACTCTCTCTTTCTAACTGTTGAACCTATTAACTTCCGCTCCTGTCTCCTCTCTTTTGGCATGCCGCATTTGCTGCCACTGCAGCTGGAGGCACTTGCGAGTCTCTCTCTCCATCAGTGAGCTCCCCAGGTATGGACCACGTGTCCTCCCAATTTTCCTCTGACACCCTCTCCCTCTCCACATCCACCCTGCGCAGCTCCAAGCAATCTATCAGCTTCAAAAATGGTTGGCAGGTGTGCCAGAAGGACAGTGCTGAAACCTGGAGCAGCGTGGACGATGAGGAAGCAGGCACATCCTCGCCTTGCCTCAAGTCCCGCAGCTATGACGACTTGCTCTCGGACAGTAATGTCGGAATAAATGGCAATCGCTCAGAAAGTGTCGGATCTCTGCTTGTTGAAGGTGGAACGCGTCAACAACAGACACAAGCGAAGAGTCTTAATTCGTCCCCGAGAGCACGGCGGCATCATCGTCGCAAAATGGCCCACGATACCCCAGGATTCCTGCAGCTTTACAAGACGATGCATCACATTGACAGGGAACAGCTTCTGCCCGCAGAAGTGATGTGCTCTGTCCGTGCCCGCATCCTGGAACTTGAGCGACAACAGCAGCAGCAGCGGAAGAGTCTCCATTCATGGGCAGCATTAGGGCAGGAAGTACCACAGAGCATGGTGCCAAATCGGATCTCGGAGTACGAGCAGCTGATCCAAAAGTCTAAGTCAATGCCAGACCTTGGCGAAGATAACACTCCATCAGGCACCACTACTCCAGGGTCTTCTCGAGCCAGCAGCTGCCCCAAGCGCCGCTTCTCAGTGGAGTCGCTCCTGGAGGAAGAAGACCTTCCAGAAAGTGCGAGAAGCCCTGCAGAAGGTCAGCCACGACCAGGTCCAGAAGAGCGCAGCCTTGTTCCGGTGGTCAGGCAAAACCAGCAACAGCAACAGGACTGTTCGGACAGCGAGCAGGACGCTTGTGCCTCTGAACTGAGTGATTTCATTCAGATAGAAGGATCATCCCTTTGCAGTGAGAGCGACTTAGACCACTGCTCACTAGCATCGTCTGATAGCTTTTGCATTTCTGGACACCATCACCACCTTCACCACCACCATCACCACGGACGCAGTCACCACAGCAGCCACCACCGCCACCATCTCCACCAGAGTCTAGGCCAGAGTCAAGGCTACCACCACCGCCACCTCATCAGCTCCTGTAAGGGACGTTGCCCAGCTTCCTACACTCGCTTCACCACTATGCTTAAGCATGAGAGAGCACAGCAAGAGAGCCGCACCACCATCACGCCTCCACTCGCTCCGCAATCACCCAGCAAATCAGGCCTTTCCAAACTGGCCTTTCTGGTCAGCCCGGTGCCTTTCCGCAAGAAGCGGGGTTCTTCACCAACCCAGCGACACCACAGTCGCTCAAGCCATCACAAATCGAAGACAGCAATGTATGAGGCTTTAGATGCTGCTCTACAGGACATTTATGACCATTTAAGGGCAGAGAAAGGACTGGGAGCTGCTCGGTTGCCTGATGACAGCATTTTGCGTCGGCTACTGCAGGAGCTGCTCCCGGAAGTCCCCGAACGGAGCTCGTCACTGCGGGCTCGGCGGGGGACTTTCTCCCCTTCCCCCTCGCACCACTACCAGCCTTACCACAGTGCCTCCTACCAGCAGCCGCATCACGCAGATGCCTCCAACAACAACAACCAGCATACTAAAGCTAGCTCTAACGAACATTACTATTCAGGTGCAGCTGCGCTAACAATTCTTCACTCGCTAAGAACCCTGTCGCCACAGTCGCACAGTCCCATTGTCATCCCCACAAACTCGCTGTGCTGGTGAATTTGAAACACTGCCTCTTCTCTGCTGGTTCAAAGGTTAAAAAAAAAACACGTAGAGCCAATTCTAGTGTCTGTTCAGCTTTTCAGTCACGGTGTATACAATATGTTTAGATTATGAATTTCGTGGAAAAGAGGCAAGAAAGCATGATTCATGTTTGGTCTGTTTGTTAAATGCATGAATTGTATCCATCAGCTTTTCTTCTTTCATGTGAGGTGATGCATCTTGCATTCGTCAGTCAAATAACATATTTGATTCTATGTTGTTGTTGTTTTTAAGGTGTCATAGTGACCATTGTTTTATAATAAGTTTTTTCCAGTTGCTTTAAAGACTTATTTAGGAAAAGAAGGTAACAATTTTGATAATTTTATCCGATTGTACCAAGTATGAGTCGTTTTATTAAGAGTTTGGTGCATGCAGCGAAATGTGCTGAAGCAACGGAAAAAATAATTAATTAAATAAATTTCTACACTTTTTTATTTAAACCATAAGAGAAATAAATACTTTTGATTCTGCTTTGCAGTTGTTTTATCCCATCGTTAATTTTATTTTCCCGCACCAGTGATTCACCCTTTCTGATCTTGCACCTCCGCCATTTGTTTGTATACTTTTATTTTTTAAATTTTTTTATTTTTTTTAATGGCAGGACCTCACTGCTTTTTTTCATTTTACAGATCAGGGCTCTGAAGCTGGTCGCCTCACACCTCAGAACAGAAAGCCTACTCCAGATCGAGAGGTAACTCCTTTAAATCTTAAGTTTGAGATTAACCTGTTTTTTTTTTTATGATTACATTTTGTAGATTAGTAAAATATGGATTTTTTTAATGAGGGTAAAATTAAAGATGCTGCTAAAGATGCGTTTGAAAACGCATCACAAAAGGCATACATTTGTCACTACTGCTGAATCCCTGCACTTACTATATATGCTCGATACTTCCTGGTCTCGTTACCCCTTTGTCTTCTGTCTCCTTGTTTTACAGAAATTATGGTTACGCCCCTAACAAACACATTTGTAGTAGTCGTCACTGTTTCCTCCCCCACACCTTACACCAAACGTATTAGACCCTAAATGTAAAAGCATCAATAAATCAAGCGTGCGTTATGACGCACTCTCTGATTGTCTCCTAGGGTTCCTCTAAGCAGATGACATATCTCATATTATCTTCTCTTCTCCATCAGAGACAGTCTGCCAGGGCTATTTACGACTTCAGAGCTCAGACCGGCAAGTGAGTATGCTTTTAAAGAAAAACGGTACAGGGATGCACTTCTTTTTGCACAGTTATGACATCATACCGTCCCGGCAGATCTCATTTCCGTTTGATGTTTCGCTTGATGTGTTTTGCAGAGAGCTGTCCTTTAAGAAGGGCGATGCAATCAACATCGTCAGACAGATTGACAGCAACTGGTATGAGGGAGAGCACAGAGGACGCATTGGGATATTCCCTATTTCATATGTCGAGGTGTGTGTGTGTGTGTGTTTATTAAAATACTGCATATTTATATTTTATTATACTATCTGCATATTTTTTGTTACTGTATTAAGTTTGGTGGTATGTCTGTGTCTTTCAGAAGGTTGTGTCTCCTGAGAGGAAGCAGCCGGTGCGTCCTCCTCCTCCAGCCCAGCTTCGAGAGATCGGAGAGGCCGTGGCTCGGTACAACTTTAACGCCGACACCAACGTGGAGCTTTCGCTCAGGAAGGTAAGAGACATCTGACACTATTTCCTATAACGCATTTCCTATATTTCTGCAGACTCTTGGTAGATTAATTTATAAGGACTATATGTTTGTGTTGCAGGGAGAAAGAGTGATCTTGCTAAGGAAAGTGGATAAGAACTGGTATGAAGGGAGGATCCCTGGCTCCAATAAGCAGGGGATTTTTCCTGTGTCGTACGTCGATGTCATCAAGGGATCCCCTACTAAAAGTCCAGGTCACCGTATAGACGTCTACAAAGCGCAGAAGGTGAGGCTGTTTTCCAGCAGAAGGATAATTACTTTTCTTTATTTCTCACTTTCTTATTCTTCTTCTTTTTGTGCTCCTCTATAAGCCCTCTGGCTCCACCCCTTACCCCTACCTTCAAGAGGTCACCAGTGAATGGCTTTCTCTCACTCTTTCTCCCAGTACCCCTCCAGTTCCTCCCACTCCACCACCCCTTCCCAGGAACATCCGCTATCCCAGTCCCCACCCACCCACTCTTCCACCACTCAGTCAAGTCTCAAATTCATCTCCACCTCCTCCTCTCATGGCCCCACCTCCTCTCTCAAACCCCGCCTCTCACTTTTTAAACCGAGACCATTTTCCAACCACACAGTCTCTGATTTCGGATCAGAATCAAGAGCTGTACATTGTAGAAGCAGACGGCATCAAACATAAAACAGTGATTGCTAAACAGCATCACGACCGAGACCTATCGGTGCTCATGAACGATCCAAACCCCTATGACAAACTTCTGACGATGTTCTTCGGTAATCAGATATCTCAGGAGACTGAACATCTGGCTGATGAACCTTCTAAATGTTGTGTGCTAGCATCAGGTGATAGGATAACGCTAAGGATTCCATGCCGAGAGTCCACGAGGCTGACCAGCCAATCAGAAACTCTGCCTAAGGACAAGGGGTTATACGGGGCACCCTTAAGCATACTGAGTGACAGATTCCCAGACCCTGCCAGCCCAGTGACGGACAGCTATGGGGCGGGGTTTCCTAAGTTGTACATACAGGAAGAGGGCGATGAGCCAATCAGATCTTCTGTTTGCAATTCTGTACTCGATGTTCCTGCACAAGAGGTAGAACATACAGTTGTTGTTTTTACAGTATAGCATGCTATTCCAAGCGTTATAGTTTTCCTGTATGTTTCTATCATCTATAGTTGGGGTGGCAAGTAAACATCTCATTGTATTTTTCCTTGATAGGCCGATCCCTCACCTCATGTCACATGTCTTCTCTCAAAGCCTGATCACTCTCCATCACCGGCCCCTTCTCCTCCTCCTCCTCATACATCCTCCCCTATTTCCTCAACATGTAGTTCCTCCCTCCACCTTTCTCCTCCTTCCTCTCCTGTCCCCATGTCCCCATCTCCTACATTTGAAGAGGACCCCTCCCCATCCCGTTGTTCCCCTCCTTCTTTTTTTCTTACCTCCCTTATTAGTTCTCTTCATCCTCCCTGCTCCTCATCTTATACACACCTTACTCTTTCTCCTCCTCCTTCTTCCTCATCCTCCTTTTCCTCTCCCCCTGCCCGCTCTTTGTCTCCTCCCATTCCTTCCTCTCATCCTCCATTTTACCCATCACGGCAACCTCTCCTACCCACCATCCCTGCCTCTCCATCGTCTTCTCCAGTTCCTCCCTCAGAGCCAACCACATCTACCACAATTCCCCTTTCCTCCCCACTTCCCCCCTCAAGACCAACCACATCTCCCACAGTTCCCCGCTCCTCTCCAGTTCCTCTCTCAGAGCCAACCACATCTACCACAATTCCCCTCTCCTCTCCAGTTCCCCCCTCAAGACCAACCACATCGCCTACAGTTCCCCGCCTCTCTCCGGTTCCTCTCTCAGAGCCAACCACATCTACCACAATTCCCCTCTCCTCTCCGGCTCCCCCCTCAAGACCAACCACATCTCCCACAGTTCCCCTCTCCTCTCCAGTTCCTCTCTCACAGCAGACCACATCTACCACAATTCCCCTCTTCTCTCTGGCTCCTCCCTCAGAGCCAACCACATCTCCCATAATTCCTCAGTTCTCTCCTCACTCTCTTCCTCTCCTCCCTTCCTTCACTCTTCATTCTAGCAGTATGTCTCCTCCACCTTCATCTACTTCTCCTGCCCTCTCTTCCCCTCTGTTCTCCGGTGTCCCTGTATCTCACACTTCTCCATGTCTTCCTCCTGTCTCCATTCCTCCACTGTCCAGTCGGTCAAAGACGCTTTCTTCTCACGTCAAGGTAAAGCATAGCAAGTGTGCGCTAAGGGATGATGTGTGCAGCACTTACTGTGGGTTGCAGTGTGTGTGTGTTTTTTATTTGGAATTTATCTATCTATTTATCTATGGATGTAACACTATTAACGTCAGATTGTTGCATTAGCATGGAGATGACATTAAATAGAGCGTGTGTTTGTGTATGTATACGTTTGATGCCAAGTTCCTGACATGAGCTGTGACTCTTGCAGACGGTTTATAGTCACGCAGCGGTAGTTGACGGGAAGCCGCCGCGCAGCCCTATTTCCACCAGGAGGGGCTGTTTATCGCCCTCTGTTTCTTCCAGTAGAGCGCGAAGGGTAGGACGGAGTGTGCCGTGACACTAGCAGAAGTGCAGGCTGGCAGATGGTGTCCTCTCTTAATGCCCTTTCTCCTGTTTGGAGTTCTCTGTGTGTATAAATCAGATGATGATGATGTTGATGATACTTGAGGATGAAAATGATGTCGCTGCTTTTGCATCTGTCTGTTTGTGGTTGCTGAACATGAGATTGAAGTGACTTCCTGTTCCAGAACAGTAAGACTAATATGAGAAGTAATTGATCACATCTCGCCTTTCTGTCTTTTCTCTCGCTCTATCACTCTCTCTCTCTCGTTCAGAGGATGATGCAGGACTCGCTTCATGGAGCCGGAGAGCCGTAAGTGACCTCATCGTCATTAGCAGCTTGTTAGTCAGGATTCTCATCCAGTCTTATTGTTTGCAGACAGCAGATCGACTGAACACACATCTTCTCTGCCGCAGGTTTCAGGTTGTGTATAACTATGCGCCCCGAAATGAAGACGAGTTGGAGCTGCGAGAGGGTGATGTGGTTGATGTGGTGGAGAAGTGCGATGACGGCTGGTTCGTAGGTGTGTCATACTTGATATATACTCACTGTAACATTGATTTAAAAACAAGGCATTATTTTCACTGCTGAGGTTTGAGCAGCTAAAACGCAAAAGAATTCCCAGGCCTAATACTAGACATGACAAGATACAAGATAGACTAAGCAAAGACTTGATAAAATTAGCTATGCCTTGAGTCACCAGATCAAACTACACCAAGCAAATACTGGACATAAAAGCCATGATTAAAAGACCTTGAGACTAAACAAGAATATGCAAGGCATGGCTAAAAGGACTAAGAACAGAAATTTCCCAAAACTGGACATAGTAATAGCCAGGTAAGACTAGATATGTAATCCATAAAACAATAATGGAGCACACAGGACGAGAGTAGACTAGGTGAGAGTACTATAGCCTAGCATAGCCTCTTTACCAAGATTAGCCAAAATTACCTAATCTAAGGCTAGACAAGATTACCCCAACCAAGACTAGACAAGAGTAGCTAACTCAAGAATAGACGAAATTACTTAAACCAACACTAGCCAAAATTACCCAGACTAGACTAGATAAGATTTGCCCAATCAAGACTTGGCAAGATCAGCTAAACCAATATTAGACAAGATTAGCCAAACTAAGACTAGATAATATTCACCGAACTTGATAAGGGAAGATTAGGCAAATCAAGAATAGAGTATATTTGCAAACAGTGATGATCGGGCCCAAGCACCCTGCACCATCACCGCCTGGGTGCACCAGAAACACAGTGGGCACAGTGAGCACATGCATTAAAATTTACTGCATCATTACAAAACAATATATAAGGAAGTTATTTGCCACTTTTTATCCTAATGTCAGCAGAGTCTAACCTGTGTGCATTTGAAAAAGCATGTTGAAAAGCTTTACACTATGATGTCACACAATGTGATGTCACTCTTGAAGTTAATACGTTTAAAGCATCGTCATGGCTGAACCGTTTGAGATATGAAATATCTCAAATATATAAAAATCTTGACACTGAGGCCCAGGTTGGTGACGACCGTATAAATCCCCTAGGAGGAGTATATCAAAATCCATCGGGTGTGTTTTGTAAACAACCCAAAATAACTGACTTCCTCTTGAGTAAAGCGCATGACATGAAAGTTGTACTGGGTTTCGCATGTACTATATACATGCAAATGTGTATGAGCTATGCAGCAAAATCTTGTGTGATGGCCCCGGGCCACGCCCAGAGCCACGCCCAGAGCCACGCCCAGAGCCACGCCAAGAGCCACGCCCAGAGCCACGCCCAGAGCCACGCCCAGAGCCACTCGGGCAATCTAATGGCAGCAGATCCCAGCCCTTATACTGATTTTCTGAGATTCTGAGCATGTTAAAACCCCCCCCAAAATATCCAGATGCGGGAAAAAATTTGTATATTCCTTAGAAGAACAAGAAGAACCTTCACAGACTATGACGTAGTGGGGCTGTTGTCAGGATGTCATAGGGTTGCTGACATACTGTAGTGCTTGGGCCCTAACAAGATTAGCCAAACCAAGACTAGACAAAACCCTTTCTACACTGGCCCTGTGAATCACGTGAAGCGTTTCCAGCTGTTTTCACATGAGATCAGTAACTCCAGCACACAGAGAGTGCGAGCGGACAGCAGCTTCATCCTCTCACTCTGAGCTTCAGCACACCACATAACCGCTTCCTCTTCTCGTTCATCTGCTTCTTTTCCTTGTCTCTTGTCCTGTCTCGTTCTTTCTTCATGCCATGTGTTCTGTTCCTCTTCTTTCTTATTTTTTATCTCCTGTATCTGTCTATCTCTACCTTTCTATTTTTTCATATTTGCCCTTTATTTATTTATTTACTTACTTACTTACATATTTATGCTTTCATCTTTCCCCTTTCTTTATTTATTATTCTCTCTTCCACATTTTATCCTTTTCTTCTTCACTTTCCATTTTCCATTCATCTCTGGTTCTTTTTTCTCCACTGCCCACCTTTCTTGTTCCTGGTTTCCTCTTCTTTTTTTTCTTTTTGTTCTCTTTTTTCCCTTATATTTTCCTACTTTATTTTTCTCTTCTCTGAATTTCTCTTTATCTATTTGCTTTTTGTTTCATTATTTAATTTATTTTTCTTCTCCCTTATTCCCTTTTCGTCCTTGCCTGACTTTTTCTTAGTTCCAATTTTTTTTTATGTTCCCTGTTTTCTCACTTTTTATTTATTACTATTATTTATTACTATTCTTTTCTACACATTTTCACCACTTCTGCCTTTGTTCTCTCCATCTCCTCTGCAGGAACGTCTCGGAGGAGCCGGCTGTTTGGAACCTTCCCAGGAAACTACGTTAAGACTCTTTAATGAAGACCTACGGCACAATAATTGAGGCCCAGTGTGAAACCTCAACCCTGAGAGAGTGTGTGTGTGTGTGTGTGAGTGTGTGTGCATGTTCTCATGCAAAAACAGTTTTAGCACTCACTAGCCATCTCTAGCCAACACTTTGGTTTTCTCCTCCACTGAAGTTTTGCTTCCATCCTGAATGAGGAGCAGTGTACTCCATGCTCCTGAATATTATTCACATTATTTATTAGCCATAATATTTTATAACAAGCAATATATTATCTTTTTGAAGAGGGTAACGAGTAGGAGAGAAACTCTGAGAACTGATTGGTGGAGAGAAACGATCAACGTCACGCGAAGACGAAAAAAAAAAGTTGATTTCCTTTCAAAATGAGACAAAAAAAAGAATCAGTTTATGAATCTGTCTTGATCTGAACATTGTCAAATGTTTTTTTTGTTTTAAAAAAAAACTCCTGTCATACTAGGTTTCATGTCACTTGTGGGTGTGGCCTGTATGGCTACTTATGAAATGACGAACGCCAACTTGTTCTACTGTATATGGAAACCTTTTATAACCTTTTTTCAGGACTCTGCTAGACATGTGCATTTGTATTCCTTATAACAATTAATCAAATCTGGATTCTAGGCTAGCTAGGATGGTGTTGCTATGGTTACAATGTGCACAATTTCTGGTGCGAGAGCAGAGAACGACGCGGCGTAATTGTGGAAAAGGCGGCGTTGCACAGTCCTGCAGATAGCAGTCCTATCCTACTGTATGTTCTGTCATTGCTTTAGGTACTTCCTCTGATTTTTCTCAAAAGATTATTTGATCATGCATTATTCATCCTGCTGCCATGACCTCTAAACAGCGCCACCTGCAGGACTGGAGCACTGGAGAAGATGCCATTTTCTTTCTTTCTTTCCTCCTTTTTTTTCTCATGGTAGCAAAGTTGTCTCCACATTAAGCACCCTGAGTGTTTATTATTAGACGCAGATATTTAAACTCAGGAGCAAATGAGGTTATTAGTGCACAAGCAATAACTCTCTGTCCACTGCTGGTCCTAATGATGATGATGATGATGATGATGAAGTATTAATGTCCAAAACATGGCAATCAGCGGGTGTGTATTAAATGACGTTATGGTGCATTTTGCACGATGATGTTGTGAATTTCTAGATCTACAGTATGTTGGTATGTGTGAAGAAACTTTGTACACATTGTCTGATTTAAAAGTTGGAGAAACAGCTGCATCGTTATGGGTTTGTATACACGATGAAGGTCGATGATGGTCCGTGCCACATTTTACTATTTTTTTTTCTCACTTTGTAATAACACAAGGTAACTGGATGTTTATTCTTATTTCTTTGGCACCAGGGCTCAGATAGATTAGTTATAGTTGTTATACAGTAGATGTTCAGTGTTCAGAGTGACGACTGTAGCTGCACCTTACATACATGAGTTCAATGTTTGTTTGTTTGTTTTTTTTCATAAACCTCACATGAATTTTTCTCTTTTTTTTGTATAACAGAATCCACTTGCTTTATAAAGTCACTTTGCTCACACACTCATTGGTTTGGGTTTCATTTCATTTCCATTTGAGTTTTTATTATTATTATTATTATTATTATTATTATTGATTGCTCTTTTAACATCAGACATCCGGACGTAAATTTTGAACAATCCTGATGAACGATCCAGATGGACAGCTGTGAAGAAAAGCTCACCAAAACAAAATGGAGGAAACCTTGACATACAATGGAATCTATCTGTAAACCAAGAAATTTTTACTGTCTAATGGAGCTGCGAGGCTATTAGCTAAAGCTAGATTTAAATATAAATTCGTACTCTATAACATCAGCACACGCTTTGTATCCAGCAGTACCATGATGTGCCAAAATATTCCTATTTATACTCAAAACATATAATTATGCAGGAAATGGACAATTATTTTGACCTGAAATGAGCTTTACCTCAACTCCAGGACTGAAAGGGGACAAAATGGTGTTTAGGGACACATCCTGTCTTTCAAATTCTGGATCTGCTTTTGTCTTTCTAGGCTTTTGGATAATTAATAGACCCAGACAAACATTATCTATACATATAGTGAATCTTTCTTTTATACACACGCGGTCTCGGAGTATCTAATAAATTCCTTCTCCGTCTCTGTTTTTGTTCTGTCTTTTGTGAAATGTGTGTATATACATTTGTGAACTGTGTAGGTGTGGTTCTAATGTCCAATTACATTAACGTTCAATGTGTTATATAAGTGAAGCTATGCACAAATGTAGTGAAGTAGAAAGTACAGATATTTGCTGTACAATGTAGTGGTGTACAAGTAAAAAAAAAAGTGTCCACTGGCAAAGCTACTCAAGTAAAGTACATAAATGTAAAACACTTACGTACAGTAACAAATCACAAAAAGAAATCTGAATTTACACAGCATTTCAATGTTTTTTAGATACTTTTTTTTTTGCAGTTTTTAATACAAAATAAAAGTTGTACAAATATAGCTGTTAGGAACAAATCAAACAAAAAAGACTGGATTGAATTCTAATGGAATCAACATCTCTGTGTGAACCAATCAGCTTCATGTAATGTGTCTTATCATATCTGTCCATGAACGAGTTAGAAAGTATTTTTAACACCCTTGTCGATTTCCTGTTTTCCTTATTAAACAATATCTGATGGATAAAAAAACACCACTAAGCAAAATCCATTACTATCTTATTTGAATTAACTTGTTCACTTCTATCAGCGAGAAATCGGTCCTGTATTAGTATTTGTTTCAAATCAAGCTTTTAGGTAGCCAACTTTACCGGCCACATGTGACAGCTGAGGTAATGTCATTATTATTTTTTCTTATTAGCATGCTAGCAAGCCAGGAACTTAGCACACTGGTTGGTATCCATGTATTTCGCTATGTCCTGTATGATGTTCTAAAAGAATCCTCTTGTACAGTATCTTTAGCAAGACAAGCTAACAGGTTGTGTGCTTAGAAACACTGTCGCCTTGCACCTCCAGGATCCGGGTTCGATTCCTGGCCAGGCTCGATTCCCGTCCTTGTGTGCATGGAGTTTGCATGTGCTTCCCGTGCTCGGTGGGTCTCCTCGTCCCCGTCCTTGGACGGGTACTCCACACAGTGACATAGTCCACAAAAACATGCAGATTAGGCTAATTGCTCGTAGTATGAGTGAGTGTGTGTATATGTGTGTTCCCTGCGATGGATTGGCACCCTGTCCAGGACAGAAGGAAATGTAACGAATTAATGATACACGAATACATGGACAGTACGATTACCATATCCGTTGTATGCACCACCGTTTTGATCTCAGACAAGGCTGTATGGTGGCTGAGTGGTTAGCACTGTCACCTTGCACCTCCAGGGTCCGGGTTTGATTCCTGTGTCGGGTCTGTGTGCATGGAGTTTGAATGTTCTCCTTGTGCTTGGTGGGTTTCTTCCCACAGTCGAAAGACATGCAGATTAGGCTAACCGGCTTCCCCAAATTGCCCCAAGTGTATGAATGTGTGTCCGAATGTTGACCAGAGGTCCTACTACGGGTGTAAAAAAGGAAATAAATACAATGGTCACCACTGGCCTCAACGGTCCCTAGTTGGACTACCGAGGTTCCTAGGTGGATGGATGGATCTCAGGTAAGCTCAACGTCTTATATACGTTTTTTTTTTTTGCAGTTTTTAATACAAAAAAAGTTGTACAAATATAGCTGTTAGTATGGTGGCCGTGAAGTGCAAAACAAATTAACAAAACTGAAAAAAATTAACAAATTCAAAACCACATTAACAAATCCGAAAACAAAATAACAAAACCCAAAACTATTTTTTTTGGGGCGGGGTATTGTTGTTTTGTTTTCGG
>JAQQZS010000013.1:2339645-2380381 GCA_030068045.1 Platyallabes tihoni | reverse complement strand
AAATAATAAAAATAGAAATATGCTGTACATAAAATAGAAATAAAAATAGAAATATACTGTACAATAGAACATTTGAACAACTTTTCCTGTCTTTAAATAAGGCTGATTAACTGATCAATTTCGTCCAGTTCTGAGTTGATTGCAGTGCTTGAGAGGTACTACCGAACAAGTCGGGGACATAACGGTTGGTAAAAACGTGGTTGCAGAGAGTGATGGATTATACTTGGGGTGAATCCAGTGCTAAAAATAGCCTATGGTTTGCAACCCAATACCCATACCCCCCATCTCACAGGGGTGTAATCCTCAATGTGGCTGGAGCACATAGTCAGACTAATCTTTCCAGTAAGAATACCGGAGCAAAGTTGAACGAGAGACAAATACATGACGGAAAGCATGGAACTCAACTGTTAAAAGGTCAAGAATGTAATACATTAAAAGTAAGGTCACATGAATAGTTAAGACCTTTCCTCAAGTATCCAGATCTAACAAAATGATGAAACTTACAATCTTCAAGTCATATTGCGTCATTTTTGGGGGAAGTTTATCAGTAAGGTAGTATCTCCATCAAAAGTGATCTCTGAGTGTCAACTCGACTCCCAACTCCAAGAAATCAAGTATTTAGGATCCATGCATCCGAGTTGACTAAATTCCTCTCCGCTACCCCTCCAGGTCCAGCATGCCAGCAAACAGATCACAGCCGAGATGCAGTACAAAGGCATCATCGACTGCGTGGTGAGGATCCCCAAGGAGCAGGGCTTCCTGAGTTTCTGGCGTGGAAACCTGGCCAACGTCATCCGTTACTTCCCAACTCAGGCTCTCAACTTCGCCTTCAAGGACAAGTACAAGAAGATCTTCCTCGGAGGTGTCGATAAGCACACTCAGTTCTGGCGTTACTTCGCTGGCAACTTGGCATCAGGTGGTGCCGCCGGTGCAACATCACTCTGCTTCGTGTACCCACTGGACTTTGCTAGGACCCGGCTGGCTGCCGATATTGGCAAAGGCGCTGCCGAGAGAGAGTTTACCGGCCTGGGCAACTGCCTGGCCAAGATCTTCAAGTCAGATGGCATCAGAGGGCTCTACCTTGGCTTCAATGTGTCCGTGCAGGGCATCATTATCTACAGAGCTGCCTACTTCGGGATCTATGACACAGCTAAAGGTAACAATTGATTGAGGTTTGATTAAGTTCATTCAGGAATGAGTATACTGTGTATAGATATAAAGCTCAAATTCTCTTCATTGCCAACTTGCAGGCATGCTGCCAGACCCCAAGAACACACACATTGTCGTCAGCTGGATGATCGCCCAGACTGTCACTGCTGTTGCTGGTATCATCTCATACCCCTTCGATACCGTCAGACGTCGTATGATGATGCAGTCAGGGCGCAAAGGAGGTAATGCTATAAATAAAACATGTTCTTTGTTGTCTTTAAGGAACCCAGTGGTGTATCCTTGATGTTAATGGTTGCCAACTGGCCTAAATTATTTGAACCAAAATTGTTTGTGAATACTACGATTCCTCCGACCACAATGAAACTCAGGAGTATCCAACTGGGACAAAATTTCCAAGTACCACCTATTGCACAAAAGTCCAGGTGGCGACAACATGCTTTTCAAGTTTGCACCTTCTGGACTGGCTCCACCTTCTGGATGTTTGCTTCTACATGCATGAGCACAATTTCATGGTTTTGTCCTCTGCACCATTTTCATCCCCCTTGTCTGTTCTGCTTCCCTTTTCCAGCTGACATCATGTACAAGGGCACAGTGGATTGCTGGAAGAAGATCATCAAGGATGAGGGACCTCGGGCGTTTTTCAAGGGCGCCTGGTCAAACGTGCTGAGAGGAATGGGCGGCGCTTTCGTGCTCGTCCTCTACGACGAGATCAAGAAGTTCACATAAATGCCGAAGCCTCCAGATCTCGCTCACCGAACGACCCTCGGTGCCGTGAACGCTGAGAGCGTGTCGACCATCCGAGAGCGACAGGAACCAGCCACTTCGTCGTCCACTCCCTATACCTGTGTAAATATATTTAACCCCGACCCACCCACAGCTCAAATCACGACCGTCCTCTCAGGTCCGATTACTTTCGGTATGCAAATATTGCTTCCGTTTGTTTATAATAATTTTAGAAAAGAAAAAAAAAGGAGCACCTCTGGGAGTTCTGGTAATGGAAGAAGCGTGTGTCTGTACACCAGAAACGTCAGCAGTTCTTGTGTTCTTTTAATAAAAATAAACTTGAAAAACACCATTTATGATTTTGTCTCAACCTTTATCAGTAACAAGTTGTGTTCTTTATCTCAGTATTCAACTTTTTTCAATGACGTCCAACCAAGAAGAATAGGAAGATGGCTCTAATCGCAAACTTTAGTAAATATCCCTTTTATTACATTGGCACTGACTTAGGTGACCTTGGTGTACGCTAGCTTTGAGTTAAGTAACATCACCAGGGATCCAACATGAAGAAGATGGTAACGCGTCGTAAAGACAATGAAACAAAACACAGGTTGTTAACTGGTCTGTCTCTCAGCACGCCTGAGATAATAACACTAATCCTTCTGTACAGAAGCGCCAAAAGGTCAGGCGTGTTAGGATTACCGACCTGCAGCCATCCATAGTAACAGCATAGTAACCTACGTTAATGTGTATGTACTGTATGTGCTGGGTCAAAGGTCACACAATGGAGCAAATGAAGGAATTTTATTAATGTAACAAACATACATATACATATATAGATATAAAATATATATTTAATGATTTTAAATCTCACACCACAGATGATACGCTCACATTATACAGTCATCAGTTAAGCCAAGCATTAAAACTGCTATTTCAGGCAAAAAAGAAGCAAGCAAGCGTATGACAGGAATGAATGCACGTAGCTCAGAGAGCAGCGTACGAGCGGTTCAAAATTAATTTTCATGCTCTAAGTTTGGCAAGCGCCATGTACGGCTGCAAAAATATTTAAAAAATCGGGGTTACCCTCTTCCACGGATCTAGAAATCTATAAACCGGGTGATGCTGATTGTCGTGTGCAGTGTACACTGAGAATAGGAGCCTCATTAATGTGTTTGATCGACTCGAATCGTTAAGCGGATCAAAATTTGGTTTTCGTAAAATTGTGCATTCAAAGCCCTGGATTATAAAACACAGTAAATATTGATACAAATTGTCATAATTTGGCAAAGAAAGTATTTCGTGTGATATATCGTGAATATATCTACAGGTTCAGAGAGGCCATTCGGTATTATTTGTCACTTTTATAATAATGAAGTGCCTGGTTTTAAATAGAGAAGTTTAAAAATCTAATCTCTACTCCAATCATTTTGCAAATCATCTATCGCCAGCTATTTAGATAAAATGTATTCTCTAGCCATGATTTAAAGTTTACAAAGCATTTTAAATATAATGAAATCATTTTGAAACATGGTCTCTTTAAAACTCTAAACAATTTAAGGAAAGGCAACATGGTCACAGGATTAAACAACGTGTTAATGTGCAAAGATTACATTCATCATCGAGGTCTCCTCTGTACCCAGCGTTCAACGTACACTCTATTAGAACTAGCTCTTTACCAGGTCATAAAGGTCCTCATACTCATAACATTAAAGTGGTCCATCAGAACATGCGCAATGTTGCAGGAAGCGGGTTCAAGTGTGACAGAGGTTTTGGATCGGGACGAGGAGGAGAGGTTCTGGTGGGTTTCGTAGATTCAGGTCTGCTTCTGTGTGGCTGAATTGCAGGTTCTCGTGGTTCTTCCTGTCAAGGGTGACAGTAGAGTCAACTTAAATCGTCATAGACAACACCGTTAGTTTTAAAGGTTCCATATTATACTATTTCTTTAACAAGTTGACAACAGTCTCTGAGCTTCCCTAGACTGTGTGTGGTAATGCTCCAGCTGAAATACACCTCACTCAGATAACGCTCCTTTTACCTCACTCCTCATCCGAACACGCAGTTTCAGTGTCTATGCAAATAAGCTACTGCTGAGCCACGCCCCTCTGTTGAACGGCAGCAAGCCGAAGGAAGAGGATGTGTTTTTCTTTTATGAGGTCACAACTGGAGGAAAATCTAATTCCCTTATTTAAACCCTGGCCAATGCAAATGATAAAACAAGATCTTTTTAAATCAGGTTTTTTTTTGTTTCTATGTGCACGTGTACTTTAAAAGGTGCGTGAAAATACCTGATGTAGGCCTAAAGGGAGGCGCAGGTATTCCGAGGTATCCAGCTTGGCGCTGGTAGTCTGTGAGCTGTTCTATTCGGGTCATTCCTGGTGTCGGCTTCACAGCCTCCAAACGCTTTAGAAAGGCCTGTGACAAAAGGACATGTATGGATTTACAGCGTTTAATTTTATTTCATTGTGTCACATTATGTCTTATATTAATGTTCTAGATACACATCATATGTTCCAGACTGTAAAAGTGCACAGGCGGTTAAATGGTCTTTTGTAACAGCGCTATTAAATATCCAAATATAACAGCAGGTTTACATTAACTTGGAGCAAATCATTGTTGTATAGGAGGAATAAAACGTTGTAATAAAGTCTTGATGCCTCCGACAGAGAGTTCACCAAGTGCTAGAACGGAGTGAAAGGTTCCTTGTGACCCATTGAAGGTATAAATAACCCGGGATCAGAATGTCAGCAGCACTCGTGCCTCCGAGCGCGTTTGGAAACCCTACAGTAAGCAGAAGCCGGTGAGAAGCGCGTCACTGGAAATAGAGCAAAGACTGAAGGCCAGCGTTTAGGACACACACCGGATCTGTAACGATTGAGAGAACCACTAGGGATTAGTTAAATATACATATTTCAAGAATGAAAAATAATGAATCAGAGAAATAGAAAATGACAGTGAGAATATGCGAGTGTGTGTGAGTGAAGGGAAGAAAAAAAAGCCACTAGCTGGATTGTGTTACTCCTCTGTGCTAAGAATAGAGGGATAGAGAAAGAGCAAGTGGGAGGAAAAAGAGAGAGAGAGAGTAGGAACAATTTGTCCCAACCTGTAACGCTCATGACATTCATTTAGTTGGACATTACTAGAACAGATAAACATCCCTGATGTACCCGATTGTTCTATCCAACCTACAGAAGATCAGTTATATCGAATACAGGTTACAATGGTAACTTTCATTCCTTTTACTTTCTATTTCTGATCATTTAACTTCCTTTGAGACTGAGACTCCTCCACCTGGCACTGCCCATCTGACAGCACTGCAACACTCCGTTTGTAGCTTCCACAGTCTTCACACACACACACACACACGTAACACTTTCACTCAGCAGCTGGTACAAACAGGATATTGTGTAACCCTATTATAAGCTTTCCTTTTTTGTCTCAAGCATAAGTGCTCTATCTAATAACAGTCACACATGAACGCGTGAAAGGCGCTGAAAACTGAGTTAGGAAGACCCCTAGTGGTCGAATATAACAAAAAAAACAATGAACTGTTTTCTGAACTGGTGTGAAAACAGAGCGCCAGACATACAAAATTAAAATGACTTTGAGAATCGTTTTAGAAAGAGCTAGAGCATGCCAGGATCCGACACTGACCAGGTTCGCTTGATGGATTCGCCGTTGTTCGCGCTGCCTGTTGAGGGCGCTGTGATAAGGCCGGAAAGGTGGCGTGTATGAGCGGTAGGTGGAGCAAGACAAAGGCCGAGTGGAGGAGTGGGAGAGCTCACGCACGAGACGCTGGTTCTCGCGCTCGATGCGCCGCACCTCATCGGTGGAGAAAGAGTAGTTCTTATGCCGCTGGGTTGCACTGCTCTTCCTGCTGCTGCTGACAGATGTGCTTCCAGGAGTGGAGACATGAAGAACCCTGTCCATCTTTCTGTCGCCACTCGGCACAGCTGGAGAAGAGAAAGAAATGTGAGGAACACAAGAACAGAGCATGGCTTATTTATTGGGAGATGTTCAGAAATCTATGATCACCTACAAACCTGCCCCTAGCTAGGTATTCGTTATACAGTCTGGTTACACCTTCCTATTCAATGATTCTTCTATATTTTATATTAATACTAAAGACGTTGAAATTAAGATGGAGCAAATTATTAAATTAATCCTTTAAATCGATTTTAAAAACCCTGTGAAATGACCCAGAATATGTTTTATATTTTCAATTCTTCAAAGTTGCCACCTTTCGCTTCAATGACAGCTTTGCTTCAACCCAACTTTTGAGAGTGGGTTTCCAACAATCTTGAAGGAGTTCCCAGAGGTTTTGAATACTTGGCTGCTTTTTCTCCTCTCCAGTCCAACTTATCCCAAACCATCTCAAATAGCTCTTACATAACCCTAAACGTGTGCTTGGGGTCATTGTCCTGCTGGAAAACAAGTGCCAACTGGATGGGATAGTGTGTCGCTGCAGAATGCTATGGTAGCCAGGCTAGTCCAGTGTGCTCTCAATTTTGACAAAGTCACTAACAGTGTCATCAGCAAAGCACCATCACACCTTCTTCTCCATGCTTCACAGTGGGAAACGCACATTCAGGGACCGTCTGTTCACCCACTCTACGTCTAACAAAAATACACCCACTCACAAAAGTGAGTACACCCCTCCAATTTCAGCAAACATTTTAATATATTTTCGAACACTTTAGTTTTTGGCATGTATGCTAAAAATAATAACGATATAATCAAATGCATGAACACAAAAACAGTAAAAAGTATAACTGTTTGACAAATGCACAATTTGGGGGCACACAGAGTGACCAAAGAAGCCAATTAGAAACAGGTTGTCAGCATGTGACACAATCTCAGCTACTCTAATCTGAGGTGCTGTAGGGCTAGTCATTCTAATAAACTTATCCTCTGCAGCTGAGGTAGCTCTTGGTTTTCCTTTGGAGCATGTACATTCCTCATAAGAGCCAGTTTCTTGACAGTGATGTTTTTGTCAACTGCACTTGGGGATACATTTAAAGTTCTTCTGATCTTTTTCAGATTGAGTGACCTTCATTTCTTAAATTAATGATAGCACTAATATTTACTATGGACTCTACACCCATTCTTTGTACACGACAACTTATGGTCTAAAGCACATTAAGAAAGCAAGAAATGTCACAGATTAACTCTTGACAAGACATGCCTGTGAACTGAAAACCATTCCAGGTGATGACCTTGTGATTCTGATGAGAGAATGCTTGGCACACCCATTAAAAAAATAGTTTGCAACGCACACATCATAGCTAAATGTATCTATTTTGGACAACCTATAATATAAAACATATTCTGGGTTGTTTAACACTTTTTTGCTTTTGCTGCGATACCTACCAGATCTTTTCTCTTCATCTGTTTTCGCATCCAGCTGTTGTGGAGTTCCCAAGGTGCCTTTAGGTAGAGTGGTTTTAGTGGATTTAGTGGATTTAGTAGATTTAGTGGATTTGGAGGATTTAGTGGTAGTGGGTGGGGCCTTACGGAAAGGCTGCTTGGGAGTGGATAGAGGGGTAACGACTGTGACTGTATCACAAGAATCGGCCGGTTCTGAGGTTTTGGATCGTTGCTTCTGACTGACTGATCGCTGTCGTGGCTGTAGCCATAGGGTTGAGGACGACTTCCTGTCGGAGAGCAAGGCTAAGTGGGTGGGGCTGGGATACCTACCAGATCTTTTCCTTCTGGCTATATTTGGATCAAACTGCCGTGCATTGGTGGTTTCTGAAGTGTCTTTAGGTAGGGTGGACTTAGTGGGTTTAGTGGCTTTAGTGGTAGTGGGCGGGGCCTTATGGAACGACTGCTTGGATTTCGTGGATTTAGTGGTAGTAGGCGAGGCCTTACGGACTGACTGCTTGGATTTAGTGGATTTAGTGGTAGTGGGTGTTGTCTTATGGACTGACTGCTTGGATTTAGTGGATTTAGTGGTAGTGGGCGGGGTCTTAAACAATGATTGCTTAGGAGTGGATAAAGCAGTAACGTCTGTAACGGTATCAGAATCGGTCGGTTCTGAGGTTCTGGATCGTTGCTCCTGACTGACTGATCTCTCTCGTGGCTGTTGCCATGGGGACAAGGATGACTGCCTGTCGGTGAGCATGGCTAAATGGGTGGGGCTGTGATACCTACCGGATCTTTTCCTTCCGGCCGCATTTGGATCAAGCTGCCGTGCATTGGTGGTTCCCGGAGTGTCTTTAGGTAGGGGGGATTCAGAGGAGGTGGGCAGGGCTAGGTCGAACGACAAAGGTGGATTAATGTCCGGAGAGGATAAAGGGGTAACATCTGTCACGGTATCATCAGAATTAGCCATTTGTGAGGTTCTGGGCCGTTGCTTCCGACTGAATGATCTCGGTCGTGGTTGTCGACGTGGTGTCAAGGTTGACTCTATGTTGGAGAGCTTGGCCGAGGAGGTGGTGCTTCTTTCTCTACTACTGGATGATGATGAGCTCCGGGTGCGGAATTTGCCAGTAGATTTTGTGGCTGTTTCCCTGCGATGCTGGCTCCTCTCCTTGTTTTTGAAAACATCATCTTCCTCAGCTGCGGAGGATATGGAAGAGGAGCAGATGCTGGATGAGACATCGGCTTGGCTGCCGCGGATTAAGGACATTTCCGAGTGAACGAGTGGAGAGGATTTCCTAGATGAGGTATCAGAATCCTCTTTTCCACAAGTCGCCTTGTCTTTTTGAACGCTGTCCTCCTTACATTCAGAATCATCCATAAACCCTCGCTGAACCTCAAGCCCAGACATCTCTTTCTCTAATGATTCTATGCCACATTCAGGATTTTCAGTCTCTTCACTTCCTTCCTTTAAGCTTTCAGGCTCCTCGACCTCTTTTGTGATTTCGGAGCTTTCCGGTTGGTCAGGACGCTTCTCATTAGTGCTTTCAGACTCCTTGACCTCTCTCATGATTTCAGAGCCTTTTGGTTGGTCAGGATGCTCCTCATTAGTGCTTTCAGTCTCCGTGGTTTCAGAGCTTTCCAATTGGTCTGGTTGTTCCCCCTTAGTGCTGTCTCTGTCCTCTGTCTCCTCTTGGACAGGTTCTTCTGGCTTGGTGCCGCTCTCATCGCAGTCACTGTCGAAGAACGAATGATCCACTTCCTCTTCCGGTGCTTTTGGGCTGTGCATTGTGAACTTCTTATTTATCGCCGTCTAACAGGATAAAAAAAAAAAAAGCATTTGTGAAAAAGATCAGAGAATAAAACTGAGTAGACAGGTTGAATCTAACAGGACGGATTGTGGTAATGTAAATAACCACTCAAACCACATAAACACTTTACAAATGTGAGTAGAAAAGCATCTCAGAATTCGCACAATACATTAAACTCTGAGGAAGAGCAGCTACAACAGCAGAGATCAGGAGATCAAGCTGCCTAACATGGCGTAAGAACATCTAGCTAGGACTCTAAGTTTAAGAGGGAGATTAGGGCCAAACTCCAGGCAGCTCTGAGCAAGGAAAAGCCAAAAACTATTATTTCAGTGAAGAGATGGAGATGACCCCATAGATAAAGATGACACATTCTTCAGAAGACTGTGCCAAAGAAACATAAGAGTGCTAGCACAGGTCGACCAGTGGGACCTGTGACCATACCATTGGATTGGCAGGTTTGGATGGTCTTTAGCGAAAATATTGCAGGTTAATATGCCGGGCGGGTTATTAATATACATATAGAATTAATCTCTTTCCACTTTCTTTTCACACTCGCTGGAATTGTGCATATTAAAGAGAGTCAGGTTCGAGGAATCACTAAAAAGAAGATCTGGGAATCACCAGTTACCTGCTGATATGATATTATCACGGTACCTCTGTGCTGATTCGATAAGTATCAACAATTTTCTAAATATCCCAATTCGATATGACATTTTCCACAATTTTGTTAGAATTTTCAACCTTTAAAAAAATTTATGAGTAATTAAATGCAGCCCATACCTCATAGCATTAGTTTCCTCACACTACAAACTAACATCAAGTACAAGAGTTTAACTTCAAATTCAATTAAAGACTAAAGCTACATTTTTACTGAGCAGCACGTATCTCGGTCATCCACTATAATTATTATTTCTGAACAAACTTAGCAAATAAATCATTCCTACCACACGGGATGAAAATGTGGGAATAGGTCAGAGTGCGCCACCTGTAAGATTTACCGCTTCAAACGCCTCCAAAATCTCAAAACTAAACTTGACAGTGAGCATGTGGGTTGAGTGGCTTCGAGCATTAGCGCTCGCGGTGTTGTGAGACTGGTGAAAGTATGTTTAATGAGTGGGTTTAAGACTAATTCGCTCAGTTTGATGAAAAAGTCAAATCTGAGGGTTTTATTGCGTGATTTCTGATAATGTAACACCATAGAACTGCATTTCTGCTGCGCCACTTGGATCCTTATGCGCTAGTACAGAATCGTTTATATCTGAGGCTGATCAGCTAAATCAAGTCACGGCCAATTAAACTAAAGGCCAGACAATTCTGTTCACTGACCGATTCATCTCTATTATAAACTTATAGTTTTTAAAAAATTGGGCCATTAGTGGCTCAGTGGTAGGTTTCTCGTCTGTCATGCGGAAGGCCTGGGTGTGATTCAGAGCCAGTGCCCAAACCCCAGCCACTTGATGCAGAACCAGTCCGAATCCCGGATAAATGGGACGGGGTTGCATCAGGAAGGGCAAACCTGTGTCAAGTTGTTGTGCGGATTGGATGGTCCACTATAGCGACCCCTCAATGGGAGCAGCCAAAAGACCAAGAATAACAACAAAAAGTTTTTCATATTTTTATTTTCAATTCTGCCTATTTTGCCCTTTTAACACAAAATTTGTCATTTTTGTACGTAATCTATATGAGAGTATATAGAGAAAAATGTCTCGGCTCTTTACTGTGATTGCAGGCGTGTGCAGGGGGCTGGTTTGTACGAAGCAAACATACATATAAGCGAGAATTTCATCTCTGTCATTCTTTCTGCCATTTTCTCCTCTGCCTAAGAAACTCCTTACTACTACTAACAGCATTAAGATGTTTAATAAACAGCTTTTATATATAAGATCTACTCTTAAATTTTAAGGTGAATTCTTGGGAAACATTTGCTGATTCTATAAACACGCTGACCACTATGAGCTCCGCCCCCTTTACAGATTAATCGTTTTTGCGAAGTGGTCTCTTTTGCATACTGGATGTTGATTGGCTCTTATATTTTAAAAAGTTTTCAATGCACGCATTTAACCATTATTATATAAATGTTTTGGCTAAGAAAAGAAAAAAACATATAGATGTTATATGTTAAATCTAGTCTATAAAACACAAATTCTGTTTGATCTGTGTTTGAACAGACAGTTCAGTCACAGGTATATCCACCAGGTGGCACGATACCACTGAAGAAAACTTCGCAAAACAACTACTCAACCTTGGAGATGGAAAATTTCCCTCTGACACTGTATCAGGGTTTATTTTATTTGTATCTGCATGTTGTCATCGGCATAAGATTTAAAAATAAAAATAAATAAATAAATAAATAAAAACACACACATTTCAACAAGACCAGTAGTGGCTGTGTGAACATGCAATTCTGGCCCCGAACAATGAAAATGTCAACAAAATCAACAACATTTTATAAGAGCTGCCTGGACTTTGCATTACATGCAAATCGGTTGATGCTGTTGAGTACTAAAATGAATCCATTAACTATCCAATGGAATTTTTTAATTCTATGGAACCTCTCGAAATTCCACCACGTCATCACTTATCATCACTCGGGAATATGGAAACCCCTCGAAACAATAGAATTTAAATGCTTCAATTTCCAGATGGCCTCGCTTTTGACATGACTATTAATAAAGCTTAGGTGAAATCCTTTAAAGTTGTCAGCATTAACTTAGAAACCCCTGGACGTCACAAATTAAAGAATGGGCACAACAAAATATCTTTATATACAGGCGCCATATATAAAGTCAAACTAAAAATATTGTTTATCCCAAGGTGAAGGAGTAGTTACACTCATACAGTCAGTCCCTTGCAAAAGTATTCATACCCCTTGAGTCTGTGCACATTTGTAATGTTACAACCACAAATGTAAATGTATTTTATTGGGATTTTATGTGACAGACCAACACAGTGGCACAGAATAGTAAGGTGGGAGAAAAATGATAAATGGCTTTCATAAACAGTAATTTTTAAGTCTTGCCACAGATTCTCAATTGGATTCAGGTCTGGACTTTGACTCGGCTGTTCTAACACATGAACATGCTTTGATCTAAACCATTCCATTGTAGCTCTGGCTGTATGTTTAGAGTCATTATCCTGCTGGAAGGTGAAGCTCAGCCCCAATCTAAATTCTTTTGCAGACTCTTAACAAGTTTTCCAAGATTGCCCTGTATTTGGTTCCATCCATCTTTCCACCAACACTGACCAGCTTCCCCACATCATGATGCTGCCACCACCATGCACAATGTTAGTTTTCCTCCACCAGCAGTTTGCATTCAGGCCAAAAAGTTTAATTTGGGGCTCATCTGACCAGAGCACTTTCTTCTACATGTTTGCTGTGTCTCACACACACATTCTTGCTTTCTTCATGCCACTCTACTAATACACAACTAAGTGTGGTCCTATGGGCAGATCCGCCCACCTGAGCAGGGGATCTCTGCAGCTCCTCCAGAGTTATCATGGGCCTCTTGGCTGCTTGTCTGATTAATGCTCTCCTGTCAGTTCAGGTGGACGTCCGTGACTTGGTAGGTTTGTAGTTGTGCCGTACGTTTTTTGGGTGATGGATTCAACAGTGGCCTGTGAGATGTTTAAAGCTTGGGATATTTTTTTTTTTTATAAACTAACCCTACTGTAAACTTCTCCACAACCTTATCCATGACCTGTCTAGTTTTACGTTTGAGTTAGTAATGTTTGCACAAAATGTGAAAGATTTCATGGGTCCTTTTGATGTTTGTGGAACACCGTTTGTTTAACATTAACAGAACCTAGAATAATACTTTTCATTAGTGTATACAGGATGGTCAGGTTAATGCTGAAGGGAAATAAAACCAGAGTCTATGCGGGGTGAATTAGTTAAACATTAACACAGCAGATGTTTCCAACAACATAAACACAGCAAACAACTCCAACATCCAGTGCAGCTTGTGTTCAACATAATAATAATAATAATAATAAGGAAACTGCACTGAAGCTCCATGGCAACGCGGCACGCGCGAACCACGACAAAACTCACCTTTAACGCTGAAATGTGCACAAATTTCCCCACATCATCGGAGAGGAATCAAAACAACACACACATACCACTGTACAGTATTGTTACGTGTGACTCGGAGGAGCTCGTAGGAATAAATAAAAAAATAAACAGAAGTCCGCTTTACACGGGCCTGTGTTCGGTTCCCTGAGTGTGACGTGACAATGACGTCACCAGCGCCGTGACCAATCAGCACAGAGCGCGGACCCGGCAGCGCGACAGTCGCTACACTGTATCAGATTGTAACAAACGGACTGTAACAGGTCGGGCGAGGTGAGAACCTCTAACGGAGCTTCCCGGGAAACGTTTGTCCGTTAAATTAAAAAAAATTAAATGACGCTTCAGCTAGAAATCACCTGACAGCGACGGTTCGCTAAGCAGCGGATACGAAAGAAAGCGGGTTTCCCTAGCGACGGTAACTAAGTGACGTCACTTCCGCAACCGACTTGCTGCCGAATTTAAAGACGTATTCCGGATGATATTATAGACTTATAACGTACTGTAAACAAAACGAAAATCAAAGCAAAAATTTTTTAAACGCCTCTTAAAACAATATACAAAATCAAAGCAAAATGAACAAATACAAACGTATCTAAACAAACTCTAGACAAAATTAACAAAAACAACATACTGAAAAAAAAAAAAAACCTTAAAACAACCTTCTCTTAACAATCTCTAGACAAAAGTGAAAATCGTCTCCAAACAAAATCAAAGCGAAGTTAACAAAACAACCTTCTCTAGACAACATTAACAAAGACAGCCCACTATTAAAAAAACTAAACAAAAGTAAAACTACATACTCTAAACAAAATCCAAATAATAACCAAACCTACTAAACCAAACCAAACCTACGCTTTAAAACACTAGACAAAAGTAGAACAACCTTCTCTAATTAAAGCAAAATTAACAAAACAAGATTCTCTAAATGAAATCTAAACAAAATGAACAGAAACACCTGCTGTAAAAAACACTAGACAAAAGTAAAACACCCATCTCTTACAAAAAGCAAAGGCATATTACAAAACAACAATCAAAAAAAACAAAAACAACATTCTCTAAACAGAGCCTAGACAAAATTAACCAAAACAACCTTCTCTAGACAAAATCTAGACAAATATTAACAAAAACAACCTACAATAAATAAAATAGACAAAAGTAAAACAACCTTCCCAAAAACAAAATCTTGACCAAATCCACCCAAAATAAAAGTGAAGAAGTTTGTTTTTTTAATGTGCAAATGTTTCAAAAATTCCCAAAAGTTTATGAAAGGTGTATTGAGCCATATGACTTGTGCACATTATAATCTTAGATGATACAACCTAAGCTGGAAAGAAAGCAACGCAAGCAAACAGTGACACATTCTACAAAAAAATTTGCACCAAACACCTTTTTTTAAATACTAGTAAAGTTCACATAGAATAGCAGTTTCAAAGATACCGTCATGTGATTTTGCGTCCTTTGCATACATTTTAGAGGGTCAAATAAAATCACAAGGGTACAGTTGGCCAAACACATCTTTATTGTGAAAGCATTCAGCAGAGGGAGCCACAAAATAAGAATAAGTAACAGTTAACCACACTGTGTGCAAAATGTACTTAAGTGATATTAACCTCTTCAGTGTGAAAGGGTTAGCTAGCTCTTACTGTATACTTGTAACATGACATTTGGATTAATATGCTGACTCGCTTATCAAGTTTGCAAAATAAGTTGCAAAATTTACAATATTCTGTAAGGAAGTTTCTCACATACTGTACTGTAAAGACCATTCAAACACAAGCTAGCTCATTAGAGAATTAGTATTAGTAGCAAACGTTGTGTAGAGGTTGCTTAGTAAATCTATTTATTACCACCAAGTCTTAGGAAGACGTCAACAACGACATGATACAGTACTGAGAGTTCTAGAACAGGTTACGGTATCCTGGAGACGTTTCCTTTCCTGATCACTGAGGTATGAAAATAATTTCTCACAGAATTGAAGGACTTAATATTTGCAAAAGAAGTAAGAATACATGATGTGTTCACAGCATGTCTGACGTTTTTTTTTTTTTTTTACATGATAGGTCATGTCAGAATAATATCCCCTTTTGATAATCCGTTGGTGTGCATGAAAATGGAGTAAAAATGTAAACGTTTTCATTTAAGTTGAAGATGAATATTAATAATCAAATGGTGAAAAAAAACAATGATTAAACTACTGTAGAAGGCACCAACACAAATAACCTCTTTTAAACAAACCAAAGTTGTAATTAACAAAATTTACCAGCTCTAAATAAAATCTGTACAAAATTAACAAAACCAACTTACTCTAAACAAAACTAAAGCAAAATAAAAAAACAAACTTCTCTAAAAAACACTAAAGTCTTAGGGCTTTCTGAACACCTCCAGCGCTCTTCTTAGCTTCGTGTACATTTCAAACCTTTACCAGTATAGTAACTAATATATGTTTACTTATTTATATAGAGCACAAACTTTTTTTCTCCTGTGTAATATGGCTGGTGTACCAATGTCAGAATCATGTACAACTTTTAAACTTATGTCAAAGGATACATATAAGAAAATCTAATTTGGAACTCAAGAAAAAAAAAAAGCAGAACAAATACACTCACAGATTGTGTGTGTCCGTAGCAGAACAGATCGATTCTAACATTCAGAGAGATGATTTCTTTGGGGTAAAGTGACTGGTGTGCAAAGCAGAGCCTTCTTTTTGCTGAATATACATGAGAAATTCAAAAAACAAAAGAACACATTGCAAAGTTTTTTTTTTTTGTACCACTCGTCAAAACAGTTTGTCCAGGAAATGTAAAAAGAGTTTTCTGTACCATTTCATGGTCTTATGCAGCGTAGAATGGTACTGGATGAGTTGACCGGACAGGTCAACATCTCCTTCATATTTGTTGAATTGTTAGATTGGATAAAGGCAAGGAAATGTCTTGGTAGACCCGTTGGCATCTCTAGACTTCACTCCTCTCTGAAAAACTTTGTGGATCCTAGAGAAGACAGATACCTCTCATGTGTCCATCCAGTTCTCAAAGCCTAATGAACTAACTCTGATCCATGTGAAAGTTCCTTGGACAGACTTCTTTAGAGCGATAGAAGGCTGAGGAGCTTGTTGTGAAGCAAGCAAACAAGTGGGGGCGTTTCACTTGTGGGGGTGAAGCTCCATGTCTCACACCTGGAAGAAGCATTCCTGTCCAATGGAATAAAGAAAAGTAGTAGTAGAAGACGTATATTCAGATATTTAGATAATACCTTAAAAACAAAGGCAAGTATAGACCCACAAAACACAATGCGCTGCATAACAATGAGCAAATTCAAAACCACATTCCAGCCGTTTATGGAAGAGTAGTTATTCAATGTCAGATAAAAACAGCAAAAAATTACTCTGCATTATCAGTCTTATTGTTTGAAATTCTACACACCTTGCAGTGGCATGATCCAGTTCTACAGACGGTCCAAGCTTCGTCCGAAAGTGTCTTCTCCACTGTACGTGTGCAAAAAATAAAACATGTACACATAATTTCAAGAAAATCGATTTTGAAATTTTTTTTTTTTAATCTTTTGGCTTTAAATTGTGAGAAGAATCCCGGACACCATTTTGTCTCAGAGCTGTTTTCCACTGTATTGGACTGTGAACTCTGTTTTGTTTGAGGATTATTTACCATCAGGACAGATTTACAGGACAGACATTTTTCTATCATCGTGCTCCTGAACTGATTCATTAAAATGCTGAGGCCGACTCATTTCTCTCACACACACACACACAAAATATTCCGGACTTTAGACATTTTATACATTCACTTACACACTGAAAATATTGTATACAATTGTAAATATTGGTATCTGATATCATGAGCTACTTCCGCAATTGAACCGGTAGTAGAACCGCAGTCTGTTTCTATCTGTGGAAATCCGTAACTCGAATGTTAATAAGGGGAACACCTTTATAGCACAATCGAATATCTAAAATACCGCTTCCCATTTTTACAGCAGAACTGAGCTCTATTAGGATGTAACATCATAAGAAAATCCACTTACTGATCACTCAGTTCATCTCCCACTGGACGTCTGGATCGACTCATCCCTCGAAATGAAAAGAGTTCTCCATCAGCATCACAACCTTCAGGTCCAGAAGAAATCACTTTCCTACAATTTAAAAAGACAAATAAGCGCCTGAAGCTCGGACTTTTTCTCAGAGCAAGATTCTTAGCTCTATACACAAGAACTTTATTTTTATTTCTTTATTGAAATTTTTACTCTGCTGGACACAGACATAAATAGACTCTAAATCACTCTCTTTAAAACAATGCAGCAATTAGAATTAGTTTATATCTGAATAGAGTCGCTTATAGAAGATTTGACTGTGAGTGGAGATCTGTGCATTAGGGGCGGAGTCTGGTGTGTGTGGAGATGAGAATCTGAACTTACTTAAAAAACCCTAACTTGTTGTTGGTCTTTCAGCTGCTCCCGACAAGGGGTCGCCACAGCGGAATATCCGATTCGCACTACAACTTGGCACAGGTTTTACGCCGGATGCCCTTCCTGACGCAACCCTCCCATTTTATCCGGGCTTGGGACCAGCACTGCATCCAGTGGATGGGGGTTTGGGCACTGGCTGGGAATAGGACTGGGGACTTCCGCATGGCAGGCGAATCACCTACCACTGAGCCACCAGTGCCCATACTTAAAAAAGAAGGGGCTCTTCTTTTATGAGGTCACAACAGGGAGGGGAACCTAATTCCCTTGCTCAAACCACAACCAATACAAGAAATAAAATATAAAAACATGTCCTTTAAACTATCGTCATAGTAAGATGCGTGAGTGTGAAAATACCTGATGTGGACCTAAAGGGAGCCATATGTATTCCGAGGTATCCGGCTTGGCGCTGGTAGTCTGTGAGCTGTTCTATTCGGGTCATTCCTGGTGTCGGCTTCACAGCCTCCAAACGCTTTCGATTAGCCTGTGACAAAAGGACATGTATGGATTTACACCGTGTAATTTTACTTCATTGTGTCACATTATGTTTTAAATAAATGTTCTAGATGCACATCATAAAACCAAGCACCAAGTGCTAGAATGGAGTGAAAGGTTCCTAGTGACCCATTCCTAGGTTCCTAGTTATAAATAACCCAGGATCAGAAAGTCAGCAGCTCTCGTGCCACCGAGAGCGTTTGGAAACCCTAAAGTAAGCAGAAGCCTTCGAGAAGCGCGTCACTGGAAATAGAGCAAAGACTGAAGGCCAGCGTTAAGTACAAGAGTCTAACAGTCTAACAGCAATCACACAGGACACTGTCTAGGAAGCAAAAATGGTTGCTGAGAATATGAGCCAGTGAAAAGTGCTGAAACATGATGTAGAGAAACTTCCAATAATAATAAGGTTCAATTATTTGTCACATACAACATATTGAAATGATTTTTTCGCCTATCTTAGTTAGGAAGCTGGGTGACCCTGAGTGCCTTGACAGCCAGATTACAGCGCCCCCTGGAGCAGATAGGGTTAAGGACCTAGCTCAAAGGTTCAACAGTGGCAACTTGGTGGCCCACAGCCTTAACCGTTTGAGCCACCACTGCCCTAGACCACTAATGTTCAAAGAAATACATTGGGAGCTGTGAACACTGGGAAACCACAGGGCACCAGACAGAGGAAATAAAAATAAATAAGTAAATAAATACTAGAATACTATGAATCGTTCAGAAAGAGCTCTGACACGGACCACGTTCTCCCGCTGGATTCGCCGTTGGTCGCGCTGCCTGTTGAGGGCGGAGTGATAAGGCCGGAGGAGTGGCATGTATGAGTGACTGCCAGAGTGAGAAGAACCGCGCGTGGAGGACTGGTACAGCTCACGCTGGTGATGCTGGTTCTTGCGCTCGACGCGTCGCGCCGTGTCACCGGTGAAAGGACAGGTCGTACACTGCCATCTTGTATTGCGCCTCATGCTGGTGCTGATAGAGGGCTTGCCAGGAGTGGAGACCCTGTCCATCTTCCTGTGTGCACATAAGACAGCTGGAGACGGAGAGGGAACAGGAAGAAGACTTAAGAGCAGAACAGGACTTATATATTTGAAGATTTACAAACGTGACTGAAACTAGTTATAAGTTATACATTAGACAAAATTCATAGTTGTTATGTTTTTATCAGGAAAAGATCAAAAAAGAGAAGGTAACACTATCAAAGCTTAAGTGGCTTCTCATCTTCCCATAAGCTGTAATACCTACCGGATCTTTTCCCTCCAGCTGTATTTGCATCAAGCTGCTGTGCACTGGTGCTTCGCAAAGTATCTTTAGGTAGAGTGGATTCAGAGGAGGTGGGCGGGGCTAGGCCGAACAGTCGATGGAGATTAATATCCTCCGGAGAGGATAAAGGGGTAACATCTGTCACCGCGTCATCAGAAATAGTCTTAACTGAGGTTCTCGGACATTGCTTCCAATTGACTGATTCCGGTCCTGTCTGTTGCTGTGACAACGAGGGTGATTGCTCGTTAGAGAGCGTGGCCAAAGGAGTAGGAGTGCTCTCTCTACTACTGGATGATGTTGATGAATGTCTCTGGTTCCAGGTGGGGAAACCGCCAGTGGACTTTTTGCCTGGTTCCGTGTGATGGTAGCTGTCCTCCATGCTTTTAAATACAAGATCATCTTCCTCCCCTGCCGAGGATGAGCGGATGCTGGACAATCCATCGAGTTGGATATCGTGATTCAAGTGGGTCATTTCCGAGCGAGTGAGTGGAGAGGATTTCTCAGATGAGGTGGCGGAGTCACCTCTTCCACAAATCGCCTCATCTTTTTGAACACCGTCCTCCTTACATTCAGAATCATCCGTCACAATCAACTCTTGCTGAACCTCAAGCCTGGACATCTCTTTCTCTAACGATTCTACTTCACACTCTGGCTTTATAGTCTCCTTACTTCCTTCCTTTTCGCTTTCAGACTCCTCGATCTCTCTCGTGATTTCTGAGGTTTCTGTTTGTTCCGGATTCTCCTCACTAGGAATATCTCCGTCCTCTGTCTCCTGGTGAATGGGTTCTTCCAGTGTGGTGCCGCTCGCATCGCAGTTGCTGTCGAGGAGCAGTTGATCACCTTCCCCTTCCAGTTCTTTTGGGCTGTACATTGTGAACTGGTTGAATAAAGCAGGAAGTAGACTGGTTGAATAAAGCAGGAAGGCTTGCAGTAATGCAAATAACCACTCTTTACAAACGTGTCGAGTAAAAAAAGCATCTCAGAACTCACACTTATATATATATATATATATATATATAAGTGTGAGTTCTGAGATGCTTTTTTTACTCGACACGTTTGTAAAGAGTGGTTATTTGCATTACTGCAAGCCTTCCTGCTTTATTCAACCAGTCTACTTCCTGCTTTATTCAACCAGTTCACAATGTACAGCCCAAAAGAACTGGAAGGGGAAGGTGATCAACTGCTCCTCGACAGCAACTGCGATGCGAGCGGCACCACACTGGAAGAACCCATTCACCAGGAGACAGAGGACGGAGATATTCCTAGTGAGGAGAATCCGGAACAAACAGAAACCTCAGAAATCACGAGAGAGATCGAGGAGTCTGAAAGCGAAAAGGAAGGAAGTAAGGAGACTATAAAGCCAGAGTGTGAAGTAGAATCGTTAGAGAAAGAGATGTCCAGGCTTGAGGTTCAGCAAGAGTTGATTGTGACGGATGATTCTGAATGTAAGGAGGACGGTGTTCAAAAAGATGAGGCGATTTGTGGAAGAGGTGACTCCGCCACCTCATCTGAGAAATCCTCTCCACTCACTCGCTCGGAAATGACCCACTTGAATCACGATATCCAACTCGATGGATTGTCCAGCATCCGCTCATCCTCGGCAGGGGAGGAAGATGATCTTGTATTTAAAAGCATGGAGGACAGCTACCATCACACGGAACCAGGCAAAAAGTCCACTGGCGGTTTCCCCACCTGGAACCAGAGACATTCATCAACATCATCCAGTAGTAGAGAGAGCACTCCTACTCCTTTGGCCACGCTCTCTAACGAGCAATCACCCTCGTTGTCACAGCAACAGACAGGACCGGAATCAGTCAATTGGAAGCAATGTCCGAGAACCTCAGTTAAGACTATTTCTGATGACGCGGTGACAGATGTTACCCCTTTATCCTCTCCGGAGGATATTAATCTCCATCGACTGTTCGGCCTAGCCCCGCCCACCTCCTCTGAATCCACTCTACCTAAAGATACTTTGCGAAGCACCAGTGCACAGCAGCTTGATGCAAATACAGCTGGAGGGAAAAGATCCGGTAGGTATTACAGCTTATGGGAAGATGAGAAGCCACTTAAGCTTTGATAGTGTTACCTTCTCTTTTTTGATCTTTTCCTGATAAAAACATAACAACTATGAATTTTGTCTAATGTATAACTTATAACTAGTTTCAGTCACGTTTGTAAATCTTCAAATATATAAGTCCTGTTCTGCTCTTAAGTCTTCTTCCTGTTCCCTCTCCGTCTCCAGCTGTCTTATGTGCACACAGGAAGATGGACAGGGTCTCCACTCCTGGCAAGCCCTCTATCAGCACCAGCATGAGGCGCAATACAAGATGGCAGTGTACGACCTGTCCTTTCACCGGTGACACGGCGCGACGCGTCGAGCGCAAGAACCAGCATCACCAGCGTGAGCTGTACCAGTCCTCCACGCGCGGTTCTTCTCACTCTGGCAGTCACTCATACATGCCACTCCTCCGGCCTTATCACTCCGCCCTCAACAGGCAGCGCGACCAACGGCGAATCCAGCGGGAGAACGTGGTCCGTGTCAGAGCTCTTTCTGAACGATTCATAGTATTCTAGTATTTATTTACTTATTTATTTTTATTTCCTCTGTCTGGTGCCCTGTGGTTTCCCAGTGTTCACAGCTCCCAATGTATTTCTTTGAACATTAGTGGTCTAGGGCAGTGGTGGCTCAAACGGTTAAGGCTGTGGGCCACCAAGTTGCCACTGTTGAACCTTTGAGCTAGGTCCTTAACCCTATCTGCTCCAGGGGGCGCTGTAATCTGGCTGTCAAGGCACTCAGGGTCACCCAGCTTCCTAACTAAGATAGGCGAAAAAATCATTTCAATATGTTGTATGTGACAAATAATTGAACCTTATTATTATTGGAAGTTTCTCTACATCATGTTTCAGCACTTTTCACTGGCTCATATTCTCAGCAACCATTTTTGCTTCCTAGACAGTGTCCTGTGTGATTGCTGTTAGACTGTTAGACTCTTGTACTTAACGCTGGCCTTCAGTCTTTGCTCTATTTCCAGTGACGCGCTTCTCGAAGGCTTCTGCTTACTTTAGGGTTTCCAAACGCTCTCGGTGGCACGAGAGCTGCTGACTTTCTGATCCTGGGTTATTTATAACTAGGAACCTAGGAATGGGTCACTAGGAACCTTTCACTCCATTCTAGCACTTGGTGCTTGGTTTTATGATGTGCATCTAGAACATTTATTTAAAACATAATGTGACACAATGAAGTAAAATTACACGGTGTAAATCCATACATGTCCTTTTGTCACAGGCTAATCGAAAGCGTTTGGAGGCTGTGAAGCCGACACCAGGAATGACCCGAATAGAACAGCTCACAGACTACCAGCGCCAAGCCGGATACCTCGGAATACATATGGCTCCCTTTAGGTCCACATCAGGTATTTTCACACTCACGCATCTTACTATGACGATAGTTTAAAGGACATGTTTTTATATTTTATTTCTTGTATTGGTTGTGGTTTGAGCAAGGGAATTAGGTTCCCCTCCCTGTTGTGACCTCATAAAAGAAGAGCCCCTTCTTTTTTAAGTATGGGCACTGGTGGCTCAGTGGTAGGTGATTCGCCTGCCATGCGGAAGTCCCCAGTCCTATTCCCAGCCAGTGCCCAAACCCCCATCCACTGGATGCAGTGCTGGTCCCAAGCCCGGATAAAATGGGAGGGTTGCGTCAGGAAGGGCATCCGGCGTAAAACCTGTGCCAAGTTGTAGTGCGAATCGGATATTCCGCTGTGGCGACCCCTTGTCGGGAGCAGCTGAAAGACCAACAACAAGTTAGGGTTTTTTAAGTAAGTTCAGATTCTCATCTCCACACACACCAGACTCCGCCCCTAATGCACAGATCTCCACTCACAGTCAAATCTTCTATAAGCGACTCTATTCAGATATAAACTAATTCTAATTGCTGCATTGTTTTAAAGAGAGTGATTTAGAGTCTATTTATGTCTGTGTCCAGCAGAGTAAAAATTTCAATAAAGAAATAAAAATAAAGTTCTTGTGTATAGAGCTAAGAATCTTGCTCTGAGAAAAAGTCCGAGCTTCAGGCGCTTATTTGTCTTTTTAAATTGTAGGAAAGTGATTTCTTCTGGACCTGAAGGTTGTGATGCTGATGGAGAACTCTTTTCATTTCGAGGGATGAGTCGATCCAGACGTCCAGTGGGAGATGAACTGAGTGATCAGTAAGTGGATTTTCTTATGATGTTACATCCTAATAGAGCTCAGTTCTGCTGTAAAAATGGGAAGCGGTATTTTAGATATTCGATTGTGCTATAAAGGTGTTCCCCTTATTAACATTCGAGTTACGGATTTCCACAGATAGAAACAGACTGCGGTTCTACTACCGGTTCAATTGCGGAAGTAGCTCATGATATCAGATACCAATATTTACAATTGTATACAATATTTTCAGTGTGTAAGTGAATGTATAAAATGTCTAAAGTCCGGAATATTTTGTGTGTGTGTGTGTGAGAGAAATGAGTCGGCCTCAGCATTTTAATGAATCAGTTCAGGAGCACGATGATAGAAAAATGTCTGTCCTGTAAATCTGTCCTGATGGTAAATAATCCTCAAACAAAACAGAGTTCACAGTCCAATACAGTGGAAAACAGCTCTGAGACAAAATGGTGTCCGGGATTCTTCTCACAATTTAAAGCCAAAAGATTAAAAAAAAAAAATTTCAAAATCGATTTTCTTGAAATTATGTGTACATGTTTTATTTTTTGCACACGTACAGTGGAGAAGACACTTTCGGACGAAGCTTGGACCGTCTGTAGAACTGGATCATGCCACTGCAAGGTGTGTAGAATTTCAAACAATAAGACTGATAATGCAGAGTAATTTTTTGCTGTTTTTATCTGACATTGAATAACTACTCTTCCATAAACGGCTGGAATGTGGTTTTGAATTTGCTCATTGTTATGCAGCGCATTGTGTTTTGTGGGTCTATACTTGCCTTTGTTTTTAAGGTATTATCTAAATATCTGAATATACGTCTTCTACTACTACTTTTCTTTATTCCATTGGACAGGAATGCTTCTTCCAGGTGTGAGACATGGAGCTTCACCCCCACAAGTGAAACGCCCCCACTTGTTTGCTTGCTTCACAACAAGCTCCTCAGCCTTCTATCGCTCTAAAGAAGTCTGTCCAAGGAACTTTCACATGGATCAGAGTTAGTTCATTAGGCTTTGAGAACTGGATGGACACATGAGAGGTATCTGTCTTCTCTAGGATCCACAAAGTTTTTCAGAGAGGAGTGAAGTCTAGAGATGCCAACGGGTCTACCAAGACATTTCCTTGCCTTTATCCAATCTAACAATTCAACAAATATGAAGGAGATGTTGACCTGTCCGGTCAACTCATCCAGTACCATTCTACGCTGCATAAGACCATGAAATGGTACAGAAAACTCTTTTTACATTTCCTGGACAAACTGTTTTGACGAGTGGTACAAAAAAAAAAAACTTTGCAATGTGTTCTTTTGTTTTTTGAATTTCTCATGTATATTCAGCAAAAAGAAGGCTCTGCTTTGCACACCAGTCACTTTACCCCAAAGAAATCATCTCTCTGAATGTTAGAATCGATCTGTTCTGCTACGGACACACACAATCTGTGAGTGTATTTGTTCTGCTTTTTTTTTTTCTTGAGTTCCAAATTAGATTTTCTTATATGTATCCTTTGACATAAGTTTAAAAGTTGTACATGATTCTGACATTGGTACACCAGCCATATTACACAGGAGAAAAAAAGTTTGTGCTCTATATAAATAAGTAAACATATATTAGTTACTATACTGGTAAAGGTTTGAAATGTACACGAAGCTAAGAAGAGCGCTGGAGGTGTTCAGAAAGCCCTAAGACTTTAGTGTTTTTTAGAGAAGTTTGTTTTTTTATTTTGCTTTAGTTTTGTTTAGAGTAAGTTGGTTTTGTTAATTTTGTACAGATTTTATTTAGAGCTGGTAAATTTTGTTAATTACAACTTTGGTTTGTTTAAAAGAGGTTATTTGTGTTGGTGCCTTCTACAGTAGTTTAATCATTGTTTTTTTTCACCATTTGATTATTAATATTCATCTTCAACTTAAATGAAAACGTTTACATTTTTACTCCATTTTCATGCACACCAACGGATTATCAAAAGGGGATATTATTCTGACATGACCTATCATGTAAAAAAAAAAAAAAAACGTCAGACATGCTGTGAACACATCATGTATTCTTACTTCTTTTGCAAATATTAAGTCCTTCAATTCTGTGAGAAATTATTTTCATACCTCAGTGATCAGGAAAGGAAACGTCTCCAGGATACCGTAACCTGTTCTAGAACTCTCAGTACTGTATCATGTCGTTGTTGACGTCTTCCTAAGACTTGGTGGTAATAAATAGATTTACTAAGCAACCTCTACACAACGTTTGCTACTAATACTAATTCTCTAATGAGCTAGCTTGTGTTTGAATGGTCTTTACAGTACAGTATGTGAGAAACTTCCTTACAGAATATTGTAAATTTTGCAACTTATTTTGCAAACTTGATAAGCGAGTCAGCATATTAATCCAAATGTCATGTTACAAGTATACAGTAAGAGCTAGCTAACCCTTTCACACTGAAGAGGTTAATATCACTTAAGTACATTTTGCACACAGTGTGGTTAACTGTTACTTATTCTTATTTTGTGGCTCCCTCTGCTGAATGCTTTCACAATAAAGATGTGTTTGGCCAACTGTACCCTTGTGATTTTATTTGACCCTCTAAAATGTATGCAAAGGACGCAAAATCACATGACGGTATCTTTGAAACTGCTATTCTATGTGAACTTTACTAGTATTTAAAAAAAGGTGTTTGGTGCAAATTTTTTTGTAGAATGTGTCACTGTTTGCTTGCGTTGCTTTCTTTCCAGCTTAGGTTGTATCATCTAAGATTATAATGTGCACAAGTCATATGGCTCAATACACCTTTCATAAACTTTTGGGAATTTTTGAAACATTTGCACATTAAAAAAACAAACTTCTTCACTTTTATTTTGGGTGGATTTGGTCAAGATTTTGTTTTTGGGAAGGTTGTTTTACTTTTGTCTATTTTATTTATTGTAGGTTGTTTTTGTTAATATTTGTCTAGATTTTGTCTAGAGAAGGTTGTTTTGGTTAATTTTGTCTAGGCTCTGTTTAGAGAATGTTGTTTTTGTTTTTTTTGATTGTTGTTTTGTAATATGCCTTTGCTTTTTGTAAGAGATGGGTGTTTTACTTTTGTCTAGTGTTTTTTACAGCAGGTGTTTCTGTTCATTTTGTTTAGATTTCATTTAGAGAATCTTGTTTTGTTAATTTTGCTTTAATTAGAGAAGGTTGTTCTACTTTTGTCTAGTGTTTTAAAGCGTAGGTTTGGTTTGGTTTAGTAGGTTTGGTTATTATTTGGATTTTGTTTAGAGTATGTAGTTTTACTTTTGTTTAGTTTTTTTAATAGTGGGCTGTCTTTGTTAATGTTGTCTAGAGAAGGTTGTTTTGTTAACTTCGCTTTGATTTTGTTTGGAGACGATTTTCACTTTTGTCTAGAGATTGTTAAGAGAAGGTTGTTTTAAGGTTTTTTTTTTTTTTCAGTATGTTGTTTTTGTTAATTTTGTCTAGAGTTTGTTTAGATACGTTTGTATTTGTTCATTTTGCTTTGATTTTGTATATTGTTTTAAGAGGCGTTTAAAAAATTTTTGCTTTGATTTTCGTTTTGTTTACAGTACGTTATAAGTCTATAATATCATCCGGAATACGTCTTTAAATTCGGCAGCAAGTCGGTTGCGGAAGTGACGTCACTTAGTTACCGTCGCTAGGGAAACCCGCTTTCTTTCGTATCCGCTGCTTAGCGAACCGTCGCTGTCAGGTGATTTCTAGCTGAAGCGTCATTTAATTTTTTTTAATTTAACGGACAAACGTTTCCCGGGAAGCTCCGTTAGAGGTTCTCACCTCGCCCGACCTGTTACAGTCCGTTTGTTACAATCTGATACAGTGTAGCGACTGTCGCGCTGCCGGGTCCGCGCTCTGTGCTGATTGGTCACGGCGCTGGTGACGTCATTGTCACGTCACACTCAGGGAACCGAACACAGGCCCGTGTAAAGCGGACTTCTGTTTATTTTTTTATTTATTCCTACGAGCTCCTCCGAGTCACACGTAACAATACTGTACAGTGGTATGTGTGTGTTGTTTTGATTCCTCTCCGATGATGTGGGGAAATTTGTGCACATTTCAGCGTTAAAGGTGAGTTTTGTCGTGGTTCGCGCGTGCCGCGTTGCCATGGAGCTTCAGTGCAGTTTCCTTATTATTATTATTATTATTATGTTGAACACAAGCTGCACTGGATGTTGGAGTTGTTTGCTGTGTTTATGTTGTTGGAAACATCTGCTGTGTTAATGTTTAACTAATTCACCCCGCATAGACTCTGGTTTTATTTCCCTTCAGCATTAACCTGACCATCCTGTATACACTAATGAAAAGTATTATTCTAGGTTCTGTTAATGTTAAACAAACGGTGTTCCACAAACATCAAAAGGACCCATGAAATCTTTCACATTTTGTGCAAACATTACTAACTCAAACGTAAAACTAGACAGGTCATGGATAAGGTTGTGGAGAAGTTTACAGTAGGGTTAGTTTATAAAAAAAAAAAATATCCCAAGCTTTAAACATCTCACAGGCCACTGTTGAATCCATCACCCAAAAAACGTACGGCACAACTACAAACCTACCAAGTCACGGACGTCCACCTGAACTGACAGGAGAGCATTAATCAGACAAGCAGCCAAGAGGCCCATGATAACTCTGGAGGAGCTGCAGAGATCCCCTGCTCAGGTGGGCGGATCTGCCCATAGGACCACACTTAGTTGTGTATTAGTAGAGTGGCATGAAGAAAGCAAGAATGTGTGTGTGAGACACAGCAAACATGTAGAAGAAAGTGCTCTGGTCAGATGAGCCCCAAATTAAACTTTTTGGCCTGAATGCAAACTGCTGGTGGAGGAAAACTAACATTGTGCATGGTGGTGGCAGCATCATGATGTGGGGAAGCTGGTCAGTGTTGGTGGAAAGATGGATGGAACCAAATACAGGGCAATCTTGGAAAACTTGTTAAGAGTCTGCAAAAGAATTTAGATTGGGGCTGAGCTTCACCTTCCAGCAGGATAATGACTCTAAACATACAGCCAGAGCTACAATGGAATGGTTTAGATCAAAGCATGTTCATGTGTTAGAACAGCCGAGTCAAAGTCCAGACCTGAATCCAATTGAGAATCTGTGGCAAGACTTAAAAATTACTGTTTATGAAAGCCATTTATCATTTTTCTCCCACCTTACTATTCTGTGCCACTGTGTTGGTCTGTCACATAAAATCCCAATAAAATACATTTACATTTGTGGTTGTAACATTACAAATGTGCACAGACTCAAGGGGTATGAATACTTTTGCAAGGGACTGACTGTATGAGTGTAACTACTCCTTCACCTTGGGATAAACAATATTTTTAGTTTGACTTTATATATGGCGCCTGTATATAAAGATATTTTGTTGTGCCCATTCTTTAATTTGTGACGTCCAGGGGTTTCTAAGTTAATGCTGACAACTTTAAAGGATTTCACCTAAGCTTTATTAATAGTCATGTCAAAAGCGAGGCCATCTGGAAATTGAAGCATTTAAATTCTATTGTTTCGAGGGGTTTCCATATTCCCGAGTGATGATAAGTGATGACGTGGTGGAATTTCGAGAGGTTCCATAGAATTAAAAAATTCCATTGGATAGTTAATGGATTCATTTTAGTACTCAACAGCATCAACCGATTTGCATGTAATGCAAAGTCCAGGCAGCTCTTATAAAATGTTGTTGATTTTGTTGACATTTTCATTGTTCGGGGCCAGAATTGCATGTTCACACAGCCACTACTGGTCTTGTTGAAATGTGTGTGTTTTTATTTATTTATTTATTTATTTTTATTTTTAAATCTTATGCCGATGACAACATGCAGATACAAATAAAATAAACCCTGATACAGTGTCAGAGGGAAATTTTCCATCTCCAAGGTTGAGTAGTTGTTTTGCGAAGTTTTCTTCAGTGGTATCGTGCCACCTGGTGGATATACCTGTGACTGAACTGTCTGTTCAAACACAGATCAAACAGAATTTGTGTTTTATAGACTAGATTTAACATATAACATCTATATGTTTTTTTCTTTTCTTAGCCAAAACATTTATATAATAATGGTTAAATGCGTGCATTGAAAACTTTTTAAAATATAAGAGCCAATCAACATCCAGTATGCAAAAGAGACCACTTCGCAAAAACGATTAATCTGTAAAGGGGGCGGAGCTCATAGTGGTCAGCGTGTTTATAGAATCAGCAAATGTTTCCCAAGAATTCACCTTAAAATTTAAGAGTAGATCTTATATATAAAAGCTGTTTATTAAACATCTTAATGCTGTTAGTAGTAGTAAGGAGTTTCTTAGGCAGAGGAGAAAATGGCAGAAAGAATGACAGAGATGAAATTCTCGCTTATATGTATGTTTGCTTCGTACAAACCAGCCCCCTGCACACGCCTGCAATCACAGTAAAGAGCCGAGACATTTTTCTCTATATACTCTCATATAGATTACGTACAAAAATGACAAATTTTGTGTTAAAAGGGCAAAATAGGCAGAATTGAAAATAAAAATATGAAAAACTTTTTGTTGTTATTCTTGGTCTTTTGGCTGCTCCCATTGAGGGGTCGCTATAGTGGACCATCCAATCCGCACAACAACTTGACACAGGTTTGCCCTTCCTGATGCAACCCCGTCCCATTTATCCGGGATTCGGACTGGTTCTGCATCAAGTGGCTGGGGTTTGGGCACTGGCTCTGAATCACACCCAGGCCTTCCGCATGACAGACGAGAAACCTACCACTGAGCCACTAATGGCCCAATTTTTTAAAAACTATAAGTTTATAATAGAGATGAATCGGTCAGTGAACAGAATTGTCTGGCCTTTAGTTTAATTGGCCGTGACTTGATTTAGCTGATCAGCCTCAGATATAAACGATTCTGTACTAGCGCATAAGGATCCAAGTGGCGCAGCAGAAATGCAGTTCTATGGTGTTACATTATCAGAAATCACGCAATAAAACCCTCAGATTTGACTTTTTCATCAAACTGAGCGAATTAGTCTTAAACCCACTCATTAAACATACTTTCACCAGTCTCACAACACCGCGAGCGCTAATGCTCGAAGCCACTCAACCCACATGCTCACTGTCAAGTTTAGTTTTGAGATTTTGGAGGCGTTTGAAGCGGTAAATCTTACAGGTGGCGCACTCTGACCTATTCCCACATTTTCATCCCGTGTGGTAGGAATGATTTATTTGCTAAGTTTGTTCAGAAATAATAATTATAGTGGATGACCGAGATACGTGCTGCTCAGTAAAAATGTAGCTTTAGTCTTTAATTGAATTTGAAGTTAAACTCTTGTACTTGATGTTAGTTTGTAGTGTGAGGAAACTAATGCTATGAGGTATGGGCTGCATTTAATTACTCATAAATTTTTTTAAAGGTTGAAAATTCTAACAAAATTGTGGAAAATGTCATATCGAATTGGGATATTTAGAAAATTGTTGATACTTATCGAATCAGCACAGAGGTACCGTGATAATATCATATCAGCAGGTAACTGGTGATTCCCAGATCTTCTTTTTAGTGATTCCTCGAACCTGACTCTCTTTAATATGCACAATTCCAGCGAGTGTGAAAAGAAAGTGGAAAGAGATTAATTCTATATGTATATTAATAACCCGCCCGGCATATTAACCTGCAATATTTTCGCTAAAGACCATCCAAACCTGCCAATCCAATGGTATGGTCACAGGTCCCACTGGTCGACCTGTGCTAGCACTCTTATGTTTCTTTGGCACAGTCTTCTGAAGAATGTGTCATCTTTATCTATGGGGTCATCTCCATCTCTTCACTGAAATAATAGTTTTTGGCTTTTCCTTGCTCAGAGCTGCCTGGAGTTTGGCCCTAATCTCCCTCTTAAACTTAGAGTCCTAGCTAGATGTTCTTACGCCATGTTAGGCAGCTTGATCTCCTGATCTCTGCTGTTGTAGCTGCTCTTCCTCAGAGTTTAATGTATTGTGCGAATTCTGAGATGCTTTTCTACTCACATTTGTAAAGTGTTTATGTGGTTTGAGTGGTTATTTACATTACCACAATCCGTCCTGTTAGATTCAACCTGTCTACTCAGTTTTATTCTCTGATCTTTTTCACAAATGCTTTTTTTTTTTTTATCCTGTTAGACGGCGATAAATAAGAAGTTCACAATGCACAGCCCAAAAGCACCGGAAGAGGAAGTGGATCATTCGTTCTTCGACAGTGACTGCGATGAGAGCGGCACCAAGCCAGAAGAACCTGTCCAAGAGGAGACAGAGGACAGAGACAGCACTAAGGGGGAACAACCAGACCAATTGGAAAGCTCTGAAACCACGGAGACTGAAAGCACTAATGAGGAGCATCCTGACCAACCAAAAGGCTCTGAAATCATGAGAGAGGTCAAGGAGTCTGAAAGCACTAATGAGAAGCGTCCTGACCAACCGGAAAGCTCCGAAATCACAAAAGAGGTCGAGGAGCCTGAAAGCTTAAAGGAAGGAAGTGAAGAGACTGAAAATCCTGAATGTGGCATAGAATCATTAGAGAAAGAGATGTCTGGGCTTGAGGTTCAGCGAGGGTTTATGGATGATTCTGAATGTAAGGAGGACAGCGTTCAAAAAGACAAGGCGACTTGTGGAAAAGAGGATTCTGATACCTCATCTAGGAAATCCTCTCCACTCGTTCACTCGGAAATGTCCTTAATCCGCGGCAGCCAAGCCGATGTCTCATCCAGCATCTGCTCCTCTTCCATATCCTCCGCAGCTGAGGAAGATGATGTTTTCAAAAACAAGGAGAGGAGCCAGCATCGCAGGGAAACAGCCACAAAATCTACTGGCAAATTCCGCACCCGGAGCTCATCATCATCCAGTAGTAGAGAAAGAAGCACCACCTCCTCGGCCAAGCTCTCCAACATAGAGTCAACCTTGACACCACGTCGACAACCACGACCGAGATCATTCAGTCGGAAGCAACGGCCCAGAACCTCACAAATGGCTAATTCTGATGATACCGTGACAGATGTTACCCCTTTATCCTCTCCGGACATTAATCCACCTTTGTCGTTCGACCTAGCCCTGCCCACCTCCTCTGAATCCCCCCTACCTAAAGACACTCCGGGAACCACCAATGCACGGCAGCTTGATCCAAATGCGGCCGGAAGGAAAAGATCCGGTAGGTATCACAGCCCCACCCATTTAGCCATGCTCACCGACAGGCAGTCATCCTTGTCCCCATGGCAACAGCCACGAGAGAGATCAGTCAGTCAGGAGCAACGATCCAGAACCTCAGAACCGACCGATTCTGATACCGTTACAGACGTTACTGCTTTATCCACTCCTAAGCAATCATTGTTTAAGACCCCGCCCACTACCACTAAATCCACTAAATCCAAGCAGTCAGTCCATAAGACAACACCCACTACCACTAAATCCACTAAATCCAAGCAGTCAGTCCGTAAGGCCTCGCCTACTACCACTAAATCCACGAAATCCAAGCAGTCGTTCCATAAGGCCCCGCCCACTACCACTAAAGCCACTAAACCCACTAAGTCCACCCTACCTAAAGACACTTCAGAAACCACCAATGCACGGCAGTTTGATCCAAATATAGCCAGAAGGAAAAGATCTGGTAGGTATCCCAGCCCCACCCACTTAGCCTTGCTCTCCGACAGGAAGTCGTCCTCAACCCTATGGCTACAGCCACGACAGCGATCAGTCAGTCAGAAGCAACGATCCAAAACCTCAGAACCGGCCGATTCTTGTGATACAGTCACAGTCGTTACCCCTCTATCCACTCCCAAGCAGCCTTTCCGTAAGGCCCCACCCACTACCACTAAATCCTCCAAATCCACTAAATCTACTAAATCCACTAAATCCACTAAAACCACTCTACCTAAAGGCACCTTGGGAACTCCACAACAGCTGGATGCGAAAACAGATGAAGAGAAAAGATCTGGTAGGTATCGCAGCAAAAGCAAAAAAGTGTTAAACAACCCAGAATATGTTTTATATTATAGGTTGTCCAAAATAGATACATTTAGCTATGATGTGTGCGTTGCAAACTATTTTTTTAATGGGTGTGCCAAGCATTCTCTCATCAGAATCACAAGGTCATCACCTGGAATGGTTTTCAGTTCACAGGCATGTCTTGTCAAGAGTTAATCTGTGACATTTCTTGCTTTCTTAATGTGCTTTAGACCATAAGTTGTCGTGTACAAAGAATGGGTGTAGAGTCCATAGTAAATATTAGTGCTATCATTAATTTAAGAAATGAAGGTCACTCAATCTGAAAAAGATCAGAAGAACTTTAAATGTATCCCCAAGTGCAGTTGACAAAAACATCACTGTCAAGAAACTGGCTCTTATGAGGAATGTACATGCTCCAAAGGAAAACCAAGAGCTACCTCAGCTGCAGAGGATAAGTTTATTAGAATGACTAGCCCTACAGCACCTCAGATTAGAGTAGCTGAGATTGTGTCACATGCTGACAACCTGTTTCTAATTGGCTTCTTTGGTCACTCTGTGTGCCCCCAAATTGTGCATTTGTCAAACAGTTATACTTTTTACTGTTTTTGTGTTCATGCATTTGATTATATCGTTATTATTTTTAGCATACATGCCAAAAACTAAAGTGTTCGAAAATATATTAAAATGTTTGCTGAAATTGGAGGGGTGTACTCACTTTTGTGAGTGGGTGTATTTTTGTTAGACGTAGAGTGGGTGAACAGACGGTCCCTGAATGTGCGTTTCCCACTGTGAAGCATGGAGAAGAAGGTGTGATGGTGCTTTGCTGATGACACTGTTAGTGACTTTGTCAAAATTGAGAGCACACTGGACTAGCCTGGCTACCATAGCATTCTGCAGCGACACACTATCCCATCCAGTTGGCACTTGTTTTCCAGCAGGACAATGACCCCAAGCACACGTTTAGGGTTATGTAAGAGCTATTTGAGATGGTTTGGGATAAGTTGGACTGGAGAGGAGAAAAAGCAGCCAAGTATTCAAAACCTCTGGGAACTCCTTCAAGATTGTTGGAAACCCACTCTCAAAAGTTGGGTTGAAGCAAAGCTGTCATTGAAGCGAAAGGTGGCAACTTTGAAGAATTGAAAATATAAAACATATTCTGGGTCATTTCACAGGGTTTTTAAAATCGATTTAAAGGATTAATTTAATAATTTGCTCCATCTTAATTTCAACGTCTTTAGTATTAATATAAAATATAGAAGAATCATTGAATAGGAAGGTGTAACCAGACTGTATAACGAATACCTAGCTAGGGGCAGGTTTGTAGGTGATCATAGATTTCTGAACATCTCCCAATAAATAAGCCATGCTCTGTTCTTGTGTTCCTCACATTTCTTTCTCTTCTCCAGCTGTGCCGAGTGGCGACAGAAAGATGGACAGGGTTCTTCATGTCTCCACTCCTGGAAGCACATCTGTCAGCAGCAGCAGGAAGAGCAGTGCAACCCAGCGGCATAAGAACTACTCTTTCTCCACCGATGAGGTGCGGCGCATCGAGCGCGAGAACCAGCGTCTCGTGCGTGAGCTCTCCCACTCCTCCACTCGGCCTTTGTCTTGCTCCACCTACCGCTCATACACGCCACCTTTCCGGCCTTATCACAGCGCCCTCAACAGGCAGCGCGAACAACGGCGAATCCATCAAGCGAACCTGGTCAGTGTCGGATCCTGGCATGCTCTAGCTCTTTCTAAAACGATTCTCAAAGTCATTTTAATTTTGTATGTCTGGCGCTCTGTTTTCACACCAGTTCAGAAAACAGTTCATTGTTTTTTTTGTTATATTCGACCACTAGGGGTCTTCCTAACTCAGTTTTCAGCGCCTTTCACGCGTTCATGTGTGACTGTTATTAGATAGAGCACTTATGCTTGAGACAAAAAAGGAAAGCTTATAATAGGGTTACACAATATCCTGTTTGTACCAGCTGCTGAGTGAAAGTGTTACGTGTGTGTGTGTGTGTGTGAAGACTGTGGAAGCTACAAACGGAGTGTTGCAGTGCTGTCAGATGGGCAGTGCCAGGTGGAGGAGTCTCAGTCTCAAAGGAAGTTAAATGATCAGAAATAGAAAGTAAAAGGAATGAAAGTTACCATTGTAACCTGTATTCGATATAACTGATCTTCTGTAGGTTGGATAGAACAATCGGGTACATCAGGGATGTTTATCTGTTCTAGTAATGTCCAACTAAATGAATGTCATGAGCGTTACAGGTTGGGACAAATTGTTCCTACTCTCTCTCTCTCTTTTTCCTCCCACTTGCTCTTTCTCTATCCCTCTATTCTTAGCACAGAGGAGTAACACAATCCAGCTAGTGGCTTTTTTTTCTTCCCTTCACTCACACACACTCGCATATTCTCACTGTCATTTTCTATTTCTCTGATTCATTATTTTTCATTCTTGAAATATGTATATTTAACTAATCCCTAGTGGTTCTCTCAATCGTTACAGATCCGGTGTGTGTCCTAAACGCTGGCCTTCAGTCTTTGCTCTATTTCCAGTGACGCGCTTCTCACCGGCTTCTGCTTACTGTAGGGTTTCCAAACGCGCTCGGAGGCACGAGTGCTGCTGACATTCTGATCCCGGGTTATTTATACCTTCAATGGGTCACAAGGAACCTTTCACTCCGTTCTAGCACTTGGTGAACTCTCTGTCGGAGGCATCAAGACTTTATTACAACGTTTTATTCCTCCTATACAACAATGATTTGCTCCAAGTTAATGTAAACCTGCTGTTATATTTGGATATTTAATAGCGCTGTTACAAAAGACCATTTAACCGCCTGTGCACTTTTACAGTCTGGAACATATGATGTGTATCTAGAACATTAATATAAGACATAATGTGACACAATGAAATAAAATTAAACGCTGTAAATCCATACATGTCCTTTTGTCACAGGCCTTTCTAAAGCGTTTGGAGGCTGTGAAGCCGACACCAGGAATGACCCGAATAGAACAGCTCACAGACTACCAGCGCCAAGCTGGATACCTCGGAATACCTGCGCCTCCCTTTAGGCCTACATCAGGTATTTTCACGCACCTTTTAAAGTACACGTGCACATAGAAACAAAAAAAAACCTGATTTAAAAAGATCTTGTTTTATCATTTGCATTGGCCAGGGTTTAAATAAGGGAATTAGATTTTCCTCCAGTTGTGACCTCATAAAAGAAAAACACATCCTCTTCCTTCGGCTTGCTGCCGTTCAACAGAGGGGCGTGGCTCAGCAGTAGCTTATTTGCATAGACACTGAAACTGCGTGTTCGGATGAGGAGTGAGGTAAAAGGAGCGTTATCTGAGTGAGGTGTATTTCAGCTGGAGCATTACCACACACAGTCTAGGGAAGCTCAGAGACTGTTGTCAACTTGTTAAAGAAATAGTATAATATGGAACCTTTAAAACTAACGGTGTTGTCTATGACGATTTAAGTTGACTCTACTGTCACCCTTGACAGGAAGAACCACGAGAACCTGCAATTCAGCCACACAGAAGCAGACCTGAATCTACGAAACCCACCAGAACCTCTCCTCCTCGTCCCGATCCAAAACCTCTGTCACACTTGAACCCGCTTCCTGCAACATTGCGCATGTTCTGATGGACCACTTTAATGTTATGAGTATGAGGACCTTTATGACCTGGTAAAGAGCTAGTTCTAATAGAGTGTACGTTGAACGCTGGGTACAGAGGAGACCTCGATGATGAATGTAATCTTTGCACATTAACACGTTGTTTAATCCTGTGACCATGTTGCCTTTCCTTAAATTGTTTAGAGTTTTAAAGAGACCATGTTTCAAAATGATTTCATTATATTTAAAATGCTTTGTAAACTTTAAATCATGGCTAGAGAATACATTTTATCTAAATAGCTGGCGATAGATGATTTGCAAAATGATTGGAGTAGAGATTAGATTTTTAAACTTCTCTATTTAAAACCAGGCACTTCATTATTATAAAAGTGACAAATAATACCGAATGGCCTCTCTGAACCTGTAGATATATTCACGATATATCACACGAAATACTTTCTTTGCCAAATTATGACAATTTGTATCAATATTTACTGTGTTTTATAATCCAGGGCTTTGAATGCACAATTTTACGAAAACCAAATTTTGATCCGCTTAACGATTCGAGTCGATCAAACACATTAATGAGGCTCCTATTCTCAGTGTACACTGCACACGACAATCAGCATCACCCGGTTTATAGATTTCTAGATCCGTGGAAGAGGGTAACCCCGATTTTTTAAATATTTTTGCAGCCGTACATGGCGCTTGCCAAACTTAGAGCATGAAAATTAATTTTGAACCGCTCGTACGCTGCTCTCTGAGCTACGTGCATTCATTCCTGTCATACGCTTGCTTGCTTCTTTTTTGCCTGAAATAGCAGTTTTAATGCTTGGCTTAACTGATGACTGTATAATGTGAGCGTATCATCTGTGGTGTGAGATTTAAAATCATTAAATATATATTTTATATCTATATATGTATATGTATGTTTGTTACATTAATAAAATTCCTTCATTTGCTCCATTGTGTGACCTTTGACCCAGCACATACAGTACATACACATTAACGTAGGTTACTATGCTGTTACTATGGATGGCTGCAGGTCGGTAATCCTAACACGCCTGACCTTTTGGCGCTTCTGTACAGAAGGATTAGTGTTATTATCTCAGGCGTGCTGAGAGACAGACCAGTTAACAACCTGTGTTTTGTTTCATTGTCTTTACGACGCGTTACCATCTTCTTCATGTTGGATCCCTGGTGATGTTACTTAACTCAAAGCTAGCGTACACCAAGGTCACCTAAGTCAGTGCCAATGTAATAAAAGGGATATTTACTAAAGTTTGCGATTAGAGCCATCTTCCTATTCTTCTTGGTTGGACGTCATTGAAAAAAGTTGAATACTGAGATAAAGAACACAACTTGTTACTGATAAAGGTTGAGACAAAATCATAAATGGTGTTTTTCAAGTTTATTTTTATTAAAAGAACACAAGAACTGCTGACGTTTCTGGTGTACAGACACACGCTTCTTCCATTACCAGAACTCCCAGAGGTGCTCCTTTTTTTTTCTTTTCTAAAATTATTATAAACAAACGGAAGCAATATTTGCATACCGAAAGTAATCGGACCTGAGAGGACGGTCGTGATTTGAGCTGTGGGTGGGTCGGGGTTAAATATATTTACACAGGTATAGGGAGTGGACGACGAAGTGGCTGGTTCCTGTCGCTCTCGGATGGTCGACACGCTCTCAGCGTTCACGGCACCGAGGGTCGTTCGGTGAGCGAGATCTGGAGGCTTCGGCATTTATGTGAACTTCTTGATCTCGTCGTAGAGGACGAGCACGAAAGCGCCGCCCATTCCTCTCAGCACGTTTGACCAGGCGCCCTTGAAAAACGCCCGAGGTCCCTCATCCTTGATGATCTTCTTCCAGCAATCCACTGTGCCCTTGTACATGATGTCAGCTGGAAAAGGGAAGCAGAACAGACAAGGGGGATGAAAATGGTGCAGAGGACAAAACCATGAAATTGTGCTCATGCATGTAGAAGCAAACATCCAGAAGGTGGAGCCAGTCCAGAAGGTGCAAACTTGAAAAGCATGTTGTCGCCACCTGGACTTTTGTGCAATAGGTGGTACTTGGAAATTTTGTCCCAGTTGGATACTCCTGAGTTTCATTGTGGTCGGAGGAATCGTAGTATTCACAAACAATTTTGGTTCAAATAATTTAGGCCAGTTGGCAACCATTAACATCAAGGATACACCACTGGGTTCCTTAAAGACAACAAAGAACATGTTTTATTTATAGCATTACCTCCTTTGCGCCCTGACTGCATCATCATACGACGTCTGACGGTATCGAAGGGGTATGAGATGATACCAGCAACAGCAGTGACAGTCTGGGCGATCATCCAGCTGACGACAATGTGTGTGTTCTTGGGGTCTGGCAGCATGCCTGCAAGTTGGCAATGAAGAGAATTTGAGCTTTATATCTATACACAGTATACTCATTCCTGAATGAACTTAATCAAACCTCAATCAATTGTTACCTTTAGCTGTGTCATAGATCCCGAAGTAGGCAGCTCTGTAGATAATGATGCCCTGCACGGACACATTGAAGCCAAGGTAGAGCCCTCTGATGCCATCTGACTTGAAGATCTTGGCCAGGCAGTTGCCCAGGCCGGTAAACTCTCTCTCGGCAGCGCCTTTGCCAATATCGGCAGCCAGCCGGGTCCTAGCAAAGTCCAGTGGGTACACGAAGCAGAGTGATGTTGCACCGGCGGCACCACCTGATGCCAAGTTGCCAGCGAAGTAACGCCAGAACTGAGTGTGCTTATCGACACCTCCGAGGAAGATCTTCTTGTACTTGTCCTTGAAGGCGAAGTTGAGAGCCTGAGTTGGGAAGTAACGGATGACGTTGGCCAGGTTTCCACGCCAGAAACTCAGGAAGCCCTGCTCCTTGGGGATCCTCACCACGCAGTCGATGATGCCTTTGTACTGCATCTCGGCTGTGATCTGTTTGCTGGCATGCTGGACCTGGAGGGGTAGCGGAGAGGAATTTAGTCAACTCGGATGCATGGATCCTAAATACTTGATTTCTTGGAGTTGGGAGTCGAGTTGACACTCAGAGATCACTTTTGATGGAGATACTACCTTACTGATAAACTTCCCCCAAAAATGACGCAATATGACTTGAAGATTGTAAGTTTCATCATTTTGTTAGATCTGGATACTTGAGGAAAGGTCTTAACTATTCATGTGACCTTACTTTTAATGTATTACATTCTTGACCTTTTAACAGTTGAGTTCCATGCTTTCCGTCATGTATTTGTCTCTCGTTCAACTTTGCTCCGGTATTCTTACTGGAAAGATTAGTCTGACTATGTGCTCCAGCCACATTGAGGATTACACCCCTGTGAGATGGGGGGTATGGGTATTGGGTTGCAAACCATAGGCTATTTTTAGCACTGGATTCACCCCAAGTATAATCCATCACTCTCTGCAACCACGTTTTTACCAACCGTTATGTCCCCGACTTGTTCGGTAGTACCTCTCAAGCACTGCAATCAACTCAGAACTGGACGAAATTGATCAGTTAATCAGCCTTATTTAAAGACAGGAAAAGTTGTTCAAATGTTCTATTGTACAGTATATTTCTATTTTTATTTCTATTTTATGTACAGCATATTTCTATTTTTATTATTT
>JAQQZS010000013.1:2323913-2334658 GCA_030068045.1 Platyallabes tihoni | reverse complement strand
GGTCTGAGAGTCCTTCAGGTGCCTTTTGGCAAACTCCAGGCAGGCTGCCATGTGCCTTTTACTAAGGAGTGGCTTCCGTCTTGAAAATTTATAGATAACTTGTCATCGAAATGCAGAAGCAATAGATACATCTGTACATTTCCCATCACCACTTGCACATTACAGGAACTTAGGAATTTTTGCCACATCCCCCATACAGTCCTGATATCCAGCCATTTCCACATGTTTGGGGCAATAAAGGAATTCCTTGGACGCCAGTGTTTCCGATAGGAAGTCCGATGAAAAAACTTTTTATCCATGTTCTAATGAAACACAGGGATAAGTGCATTAGTGTAGCAGGGGTTTACATAAAGAAATAAAGGGAGTTTTTACTCTGCACAATCAAAAGTCCTGCTTTGACTCAAACATACTTTGTACATTACAGCACAGTGAAATGCTTTTCTTCACATATTCCAGCTTGCTAGGAATCTGGGCTCAGAGACGTTTTAATAATCTTTGATTATGTGGATTATTAGTTATAGTTGTTGCTATAGAAACGATACTTTATTCGAAGGAGCACATTAATATAAACCGGTTACAGAAAGCCCATCAGTAACCCCGAGAAAAATCTTTCTCACTTCATGAATCCTGCCAACAAATGACACACGACCACGGAGACCTCAGGCTCCCGACTCTTGTACTCGAACTGACTCGAGCTGTAACAAGCTTACATTCCATAGTGCTCCTGCGCCCCGGGTCAGCGGGTACACACATCTCATAAACGCCTGAATCCATGCTGTATGCAGGATGTCCACAGCTTAAGGGATTTGTGGATTTCCAAAAAAAAAAAAAGACACGGGCAAACAAAGTCCACTATCTCCAGGAGCTGGATGAGTCACTGTAGCAACAGTTGCTGGGACCTCATAAAGACACTTTGTTCAGACTCATGTTAGAATGGGATGATAAATCAATGCTATGATATGCATTGAGGACTTGATTTTCAGTACTGTGAAAACACTTACAGTACAAGACATAAGCTTAAAATAAAGGTATAACTTTAAGTATTATTGCTCCATCATATCTTTTTAAATATGTAATTTTCCTTAAATAATGCAATTTTGCTCTCAGAATTGTCGTAGGTCTTTTGGCTGCTCCGATCAAGGGGTCGCTACAGCCGACCATCCAATCTGGTTGCTCTCCTTCGTGTGCAACCCTTCCATTTTATCCGTGCTTGGGATCGGCACTGCATCCAGGCACAGGGAACTTGAACCCAGGCCTTCTGCATGGCAGGTGAGAAACCACTCATCTGCCAATCCTGGTTTTACATATATTGGTACCCTTAGTTATAGTTTAGGGGGTGCCATTTGTTTTGCACACAGGTTAATGCTTCTATTCAAGTAAAAATAATCTAATTTAAAAAATAGACAAAGGTATTAATTTTTGTTGGAATTAAGTTGTATATATGGTATATAGTATGGAATTATATATACTATTTTTTATGTATGTAGAAAGATTCATTAACAATTCTATAATTAACCTGTTTAAGTAGTTGTTCATTAAAACCTCATGTCCCTCTGCATTTTGTGTGTGCATGTGCGCGTGTGTGTGTGTGTGTGTGTGTTTTATGAGCTCAAATCACTTTTGCTCCAGGAATGAATTCACTCTTAAATAGTGGTGACCACCTGAATAGTGCCCCACATTTATATATGTGATTTATTTATTTTTTATTTAATATATTTTGTGTGAATTACGAAATGCGCTTGATGTACATGACTCCTTAAACCATTCCAAATGCTTTACCATATATCTATCAAAATTGTATTTATAATGCTAAAAACACCTTTACATAAAATTATTTGTATATAAATCACCATTTTAAAAGAAGTGTAAGAGTGTAGAAGCAGAGTGAGCATCTGTTACTGTTGAAGTTATTGTTAAAAAGATCAAAACTTGATCTTGAATGTGTCACATCTGAGGAAAAAGTCACCTCAGAAAAGTTACTTAACACACAATCTAAAGACTTCACCAGTTAATGAGGAATTTCTGCAATCTATAATCAATGCCAAGTGTAATTAAAGTGCAATTCTATTAATAAACAGCCTTTTCTTAGTATTTTGTCATCACATCTGAGGTAAATGTTGATATTCTGAAAAGCTTTGTTTACGGTTCATGATCACTATCGCTTTACATTCCCTATAAACACTGGGATTTATGATTAAATGTTAAATCAAAAAGTTATGAATAGTCTAGACCTTTCTTTTCACACATACGAATGAAGCTATACACAATCACAGTGTGTTTCTTAGTATTATAGTTTGAACTACTAGCTACAGAAGTCTGATTAGCGGTCGATGGTAGGTGTAATTACTGAGTAATAAAAATCAAGCGGAGTCTTTTTTCAGTATTTTATCAACATATCTGAGGTAAATGTTGATATTTCTGATGGTTTGGTATGGTTTTTGTGATCCCTGTGCTTTTACATCTCCTGTAAACAGCTTTAATGTGGTTAAAAACCTGACTAGCCTGCAGTTATTTGCTAGGTTATAGCATACATTGTAGCTATACGTGGTAATAAACTAGCAGCAGTGCTCTAATTTGTTTAGCCACACTTGTGGATGTACAGGTGTTTTTCAAAACTTTCCTCAAAACGTGGATGTTATATATAATGCATACAGTGTGGAGAGCCTTTAAATGAAGCATTAGTCATGTGAATAGCATACATAAAGCATTTATAAACTTCTGTACTTGTTGAAAGGTTTAGTGATTAATATGTTACAGTACACACCTGAAACGATCCTGTCAGTCTATTAGAGATGGAATATTCACACACAGGTTATTCATAGCATTTGATAAATCAATCGGTCATTCTCTGTGGTTTCTGGAGCGAGTGAAGGTTGCTGATTGAAAGTGTGTGTGATAGAGAGGCTTTAATCCCGAGATTGAGAGATATGCAATTGAAAGATTTGGTCAGTATGTGTCCAGCTTTTGGCTGAAGAGCCAATTCAACCTCTTGACCTAAAGGGTCAATGAACGCTGTATGCTGATGGCCTGCTTATCCGACCAGCTCCCTGACCACCCGCTGACCCCCCAATGACCTCTCGAACCCTCTCTGCAGGTTTGGACTAGAGATTTCCGACAAGAAGTTCGAACAGCTGGAGGACAGATTCTTCGCCGTAACTTTTCATTAACATGTTTGGAAGATGGTTTTTTAAAGGTATGAACTCAAGGTATCACACTGTCCTGTTACATGGCTTCATAAGCAAGAAAAACATAATGCCATAATTTCACATATTGTCAAGTCTCTTGACTAGTATTTCTTGGAAATTCGAATAATGCAAATGGAAACAGCAAACACAATATTGCTAGCAGTTTGTACAAATGAAAATAAATATTTAGATGCATTGTACTGTATTTACTGTATGAACAAATATTAATTGTTACCTGAAAGTGATTTTTTAAAATAATTTTTGTGGTGACTTAGCTATGTAACTTTTCCATTTTTTCTACTTCTGGTATACATTTTTTCAAAGAACAGGAGAAAGCAATAGGACTAATATATAAATAAGATAGATTAAAAATTAATTTAAACATGTAAATTTATCATTTTTATCAAGTTTTAAATGAGGTTAATTTTTACATTTTATTTACTTGTTTTTTATTTTTTACTCTTTCTGTTAAACTTCACAGAAATGAGTTTTATAGAATTAAGTTACAGTGACAATATTTTATTTAATTAGTATTATTACAATTACAAAACTATTCACTGCAGTTCAGTTATGAACTAGTGTAAAAGGTCTTTAATGGAGCTTTCATTTGTTTGTTTGTTTTTTTGTTAAAACAACACACAAGCTTAATTCAACAACGTTAGAAATCTTATTTATTTTTTTCAAATTTAAAGATAAATTGCATAAATACATACAGTAAGTGCCATTAAATGATTCTATCTATGACTTCAAGTAAAAAAAAAGAAGAAAAATCAGCCACAGATTTTTTTAAAGATTAGTTTTTAAGCCACTTTACCACTTAGAATTTTTGTTGCCTTTTGAGATTTTGAAAATATCAAAAGATTAAATATTTCCTTCCGAAAACTTTTACACATCCCACAAAAATTTACCTCCATATTAAAAATGTACTTATTTTTTCTCATGAATTGGTATAAATTTCATGTATGAATGATTTTTATATTGCAATTTGGTATGAAAGTTAAGTTTTCATGCAAAATTATGCATGTAATTTCTCTTGCTCTTTCAATTTCAGCTAGTTTATTTTTTTTAGCTTTGTTTCCTAACTTTTATTTTTTGTAGGGAAAAATTTTAATTGTTTAACTAAACACAGGTTTTATTATTCAAACGGAATAAACAGACATGTGTTTTTATTCTCTGGTACGGTCGGGTTGTTTTTGCGGAATAGTTGAGTTTACAAGCTTGGATTTGCGGATTAAACCCTGGCCACCCGCGGGTGAGTCCGGAGAATGAGAACTCCCCCATCCGTCCAGTGAATGGGCCACAATAACCAACGCAATGTAAACGTTTCTGAAAAAAGAACAGGGTAATGAATTTTAATCTGCAAGAGTAACAGCTCCTAGACATGTGGTTTGACTGTTTGTATACGTATGTGTGTGTGTATGTGTGTGTGTGTGTGTGTGTGTGGTTTGTGGGCATTGATAGTGGGAGGCTGGGTATAAGCTTAGCTTCTCACTTCTTTTTCCTTGTGTGTGTGTGTGTGTGTGTGTGTGTGTGTTGAGGATAAAGACCTAGAAAACCAGCCAGGCTTAGTTGACAGGTGACAAGGGTTAGAGTGAATGGGGATTTTGTAATACCAACAGAAAAAGCCTGGGCACCGGGGGACCGCCTGAATGGAGAGAAAGGAAACTTTAGAACGGTTCAGGACTCTCCCTCTCTCCCTCCCTCTCTCGCTAATCAATGCTAAATCATTGCCATGCTAAAACAGGCTGATCCCGGTGTCACCAGTTCCTGTGTGGCACTCTCTTCCGTCGCCGTGAATTTTTTGACACGTTTGGTCAACAGAATTTACATTTATTCATTAGGAAGGCGCTTTTATCTGACGCGGTCGAGCAGTCAAACCAGGAACGATGACGACTGGACAGAATTAATGCTGTATGCTAGACTGCACATGCTAGTCACAAAGCGGTGAAATTCCATAAAAACTATGAAAATGTAGTACTTATTGGATCCTCCAGCGAAGCACAGGTTTATATTAATGCCTGTGCGCTAATTTGTTATCAGCTTGCATTGAGGTTTGTATGCATGTCATCAACATTATGTGTAACATTTGATAATTAGTCAAAAATCCAGAAAAATGTGAAAAATCCAGTCTTCAGCTGTGTAGTTTTGCATTCATGTAACCACTGTAGTACCAGATTCCTGCGTTTGGCTGACAGAAGGTGACCCTGATGTGGTCGTCTTGCTCTCGTAGCCTATTTGTCTTTAACTTTGAGGTGTTATGCATCCTGAGATGCTTTTCTGCTCAAGACCGTTGTAAAGCGTGCTTGTTTGAGTGATTGTCCCCTTCCAGTAAGCTTAAGTTAGAAACGTATTAGAAAAGTGTATCTACCTGTCGCTCACAGGATGTTTTTGTTCGTTCGTAATCTGCATGATTAAATAATTGTAGGAATGTTAATAAGGTAGAAAATGTGTTGACTGTCCATTTTTCCGAACCACGCTTATATCTTAACTGGTGGTCCCCATGCTAGAAGAGACACTAGCGAGAGAGAGAGAGAGAGAGAGAGAAAGAGAGAGAGAGAGAGAGAGAGAGAGAGAGAGGATGGAACTGTGTCAGATCTTCTTGTGGGAACCCGAGACTCCAAAAGCACACCATGATCCATGAAGAATAATATTTTTTGTTTTTTCCTCTCTTCTCTCTCTCTAGCCATTCAGGGCTTTAATTTTTATTCATGGGGACAGAGAGGAGCAGCGGCCATCGGGGGAAACTGGCCTGGGATTACCATCTCATTAATAGCATCTATGACTTTTGTTCAAAAAGAGCGACTTGTGTAAAAGTGGCAGTGCGGAGGACGATTAATCCGCAGCCTGCAGCTGTATGGAGCTGGACATTCACACACACACACACACACACACACACACACACACACACACACACACACACACACGCACACATGCACACAAACACACATATACACACATATACACACAGAGTCATGTATTTCAGCTCTAATGGGGACATTTGGTTCTCACAATGAGCTTGAAATTCAAACATGCATTCATACACACAGTCATGTATTCCATTACTTATGAGGACACATGGTCCTCATTCATAAATAGAGATTTACACACGCATGTACTTACATTCAAGTTTATACCAGGACATTTGGTTGTCATATGACACAAAAACGCATATGCGTTTATGGGGACATTTGGTCCTCAATAAGCACTAAAAATACACATATTTCTATCATTATGTGTTATGTTGGTCCTCACAGAACTCTTTCTCAACTCTCTCTCTCTCTCTCTCTCTCTCTCTCTCTTTCTCTTAGATGGTGGCCCAGATTAAGCAGGCAGCAGATAAACGGGCATCTAGTTATCCTCCCCCTCCTCCCCATGCCTTGTTCTCTCACTCTTTCTCATCTATCCATCTCTCCCTCTCTCCTCACACGGGACGAAAGAAAGAGGGGAATAAGCCACTCATTCATCCAGCCGTTATCTCTCGGGGTGTCTTGTCTCCACAAGTGATGGGGATCATTCTTTTCTCGGGCTCCGTCTCTCCCGTCTCTCTTTCTTGTCCACAAATCCCTCTTTCTCAGCCTGTGGAGAACAGTGGGAACGTGAGCAGGGAAACCGATCCCTCTTTCACATAAATGACACCAGATAGTTGCCTCGTGAGCGCAAGTGGGGCTCTGGTGACCGAGTGCAGATAGAAGATGGATGTCGTTTATCAGACAAAAAACTAATTTTGCACTCGTTTGTGCTCCAACATATGTAGAAAAACTGGATTCAGAAACGTTTATCACCTAAAATTTATCCACTTGAATTTCTATTTATTATACAGTATAGCTAAATTCCATTTTTTTTCTTTATTAAAATAAATGTAAATATATTTATTAACAAGATCTATTAGTTTTTTTTTTTGTAATAAGTGTAATTCTTGAGCATTAGGTATTTTTTGTATATTATAAATTGTTTTTTATTGTTGTTTTTGATAAAATATCTAAATTATTTACCAAAAAAATGACATACATTTGACATACAAATATAAATGTAACAATACTTTATATTTTTTATTTTCTAAATTTATTTATTTATTAGTAAAGATTCATAGGCCTAAATTTAGAATTATATATAGAATTGTAAAAAATTAGAATTAGGTCGAATTGTAAAAAAAAAAAAAATAGTTGTGAAATATGTAAAATTTTTAAGAACAGTTTTATTAACAAAATACTAGCTTAATTAAATCATCTTAGAGCCATCAAAACAATAAACATGCAAATGTCAAAACTATTATTTGGTCCTTTCCATGGCTTTCATCTGGGGAGGATTATAAGAGTACAATAAAAATCTAAATAAACATTAGTAATAAAATAAATAAATAATTTTTTTCAATAGGACTGTAATTTTGTATACCTATGCACCAGTCTCTCTATATTTGATTAAATTTTATTTTTATAGCGCTTTTAATAATTGTCATTGTCGCAAAGCAGCTTTACACAAGCAAAAGTATGAAATGTGAATGTGTATGAATCAAAACAATCAGATTGTCCTTGATGAGCAAGTCGAGAACAACAGTGGAAAGGAAAAACTTTCTGAGTTGGCAATAGGAAGAAACCTTGAGAGGAACCGGACTCAACAGGGAACCCATCTTCATCTGGGTGATAACGGACAGCAGGGATTGATCTGCACTCATACTGTGTGTTAGGATGCTGGAAGTTCAGTATCTCTCTCTCTCTCTCTCTTTCTCTTTCTTACTTTCTCTCTCTCGTGCACACACACACACACACACACACACAAATTATCAAATTACTATTACGCCATTTAAACATACATTTTTGACCCCTTTGTACCCAAGCATGTGGGTGAAGCCACAAAGTCTAATAAAAAATCAAAACCTCTTCTTAAAATTAGGAATAAAGTTACACAAAATGAATGAAGAACTTGTCTTTTATAATCCTTAAACTGTCAGTCATTTCAAACTCCTGCATTAAACCTTCGTTTTCATAGCGTCTTTGCTGAGAAGATTTGTGTGTACCTTTAGTTCTCTTCCTTTTGAAATATGTCAAAAGCTGTGCTTGAATTGCGAACAGCTCGAAAAGTGACGCTTGTGGTTTTGTTACAATCTTGAATTCTGATTGGCTAATAACTGATATTTTTAGTTTGTTAGTTTTAATATTTTATTTTTATAACCATTTTACATAATACCCAGCAGTATTAATCTGAAGGGGATAGTACTTGAAATTAATTAAAATGTTGACATTCTTCATTTTCTTTCTTTCTTTTGGGTTAGAAATTTTAATTATTTAATTTAAATTTGAACTACTAAATTGTATTTTTAAAATGTAAATTGTATTCCATGTTCCTATATTTACACCATTTTAGTTCATTGAGAATTTTATTTATCTATTAGGAATTCACTTGCTGTTTTTAATCAAAATTGTAAATTGAATTTAAAAAAAATATCAAATCTAAGCAAAAACAATATTTGATCAATAATTTATCTATACTCTGCAGTATAACTAACTACAGAGACCTTGCTTCTCAGATTTTAAATATTTCCTTCTAAATGTCATGAAATCTTACTTTAATCTTCAGAATGGACATTTTGTTATTAAAAACCTTCACACATTTGGATGTCAGTGTGAGAAAAACAAATTGTGGCAGTGTTTGTGTGTTGCAGCGAGTTTGTGTTGATGTTGTTGTCTCTGTGGCTTTTCCCTCATGGGTCCCTCTCCGACATTTTCCTGTGGACCTGATGTCCTCTCACATACTCACTACTGTGGTGATTTTTCTTTCTTTTAAAAAAAAAAAAAAAACAATTGGATTGATTAGAAGATTGTGTTAGAATGAATTTCGCTTTTGCATTTCTGATGCACTGAAGTGGTCGGGAGAGACAAACCTGAACAGGGTTAACTGCCTTTCACAAAGACTCTTTATTGCTGCCAAACTACCTCAGGTTAGTTAAGATGAGGTTTGGATTCGGGGATGAGGCGCTGATCTCAGATCAGTGAAACTGAGAATTTCTGGCAGAACAGAGTGACAGAATGGGGCACAGGGTCACACTTTAACCAGTGGACTTTTTGCTGGTGTATCAATGACCATAGTGAAAAGGTTTAAAGAGAAAAATTTAGTAAAATAAGCAAACAAAGCTCTTTAGACATACTGATGAAAGAATGTGTATTTCATTTAGGGATTGCTTTAAGTAAACAATGGAAGGGTTTGAAAGGTTTAAAATATCTGGAAATTAGCTGGCATTTATGTAGATAAAGATTATTTTTATCTAGCTATTCATCTATATTTCTTACATTTTTTCAACCAATATTTAAGAATGTTTTTTGTTCTATCCAGAAATGATACATTTGTTCAAAATTAACACCTTACAGTGCAAGCAAGTAAACAACAACATGAATAATTAAAATTCCTATTCTATTACTATATTTCAGATAGCCAATTAAATTTCTACATTTGTAAGGCGCTTTTTAACACCGGTCAGTGTCGCAACGCAGCTTTACACAGTTAAAACATTTTGGAAATAAATTAAAACAGTTCAGAAAAGATTAGATAAAGTTAAAGTTATATAGTTAGTTAGTTATGTAGTAGGATAGAAATATAGTTGAAATGCATTGTTTTCACACAAACATTTTCACGTTGAGTTCCCAGAAAAGTCTTGGTAGGCAGGTAACACAAAATAAGTATAAATAAAAAATATATATTTGTATATTTGTAATAAGAACACCTAAAAAAATATCTTTTTTGAGCTGAGAAAGAGCTAATCTTCAACAAATATATACAAATATATCAAATATTGTTATATTGTATGTATGTTTCATTGTGAAATTATGTTGAAAAGCAAAATATTCATTATTTATTGTATTTTTTTAAAATAAATTTTATGATCCTAGTTGGACGTTTGTGTTCTTTTTGTGTTAGTTGAAATTTTAAACTTTTATATTAACATAAAGTTTGATAAGTATAATGTTAGTATAATTTCATAATTAGCAAAATTCAGCCATTTTTTAAAAATCTTTTTTTTTTTTTATTTATTATTTTTCTTACTTTTTTTAGCATAGCAATTAAAACAGGGCTTTGTATAATAGTTAGTTTTCATATCCTGTGGCCCAATATGTTATTTCCTCAACCAAAACTATTATAAAGATGATAGATAATATTCATATTCTACATATTGCATAGCTTTGCTCTGCCTTGTTAGTTGCAACATCATACAACACTTGAACCTGTGTCTACTGTCACACATTAACCTTGTTCTTATGTGTGTGTTGGTGTGTATTTGTGTGTTCCGAGGTGGTCCTGGGAATGATTAGTGGGTGTACAGGACCCTGCTGTGCCGCTGTTTCGTGGTTGTGTTGTCCGACAGAGTTTTCCTGCTGTCTGGTGTAAGAGGTCAGATCTGAGTGACGTCCTCCAGTAGGTCCCCATATTTTTGCTACGTCTGATTATGTTTTGAATTAAAAACAGGACGTTTGCGTTCTTTCTGGTTGTGAAAGCTACACTGAAAAAAATGAACTTGGCTACCTGTTACATGTACTAAAATGTAATATGTGTTTTGTACATAATAATTTC
>JAQQZS010000013.1:2113253-2141164 GCA_030068045.1 Platyallabes tihoni | reverse complement strand
TGTGCATCCTTTCCCCCGCCCCCCAACCCCCCCCCCCCCCCCCCCCCACACACACACACACACCCGACACTGCTCATTGAGACGACTGGACAATCAATCAAACGGTACCTTGGGTCTCCACCGAGCCAGCCGCCGAGCTGACCAGGTGGACTACAGTCACTATGGAGGCTTCAGGAAATGGAAGGGATGGAAGGATGGATGGAGGGAGTAGATGAGAAAGAGCTAACGTTAGTGTAAGGAAAATGAAGAAGCACCTGGAGATAAAGACGACTACTGTGACATGAAGTGAGACCATCACACTGGACTCTGTTCCAAGTTGCATAAAGATTAGGATGAGGATTAGGACTGCATGATTTGACCCCCCCATAAAAAAAATAAAATAAAATTATATATATATATATATATATATATATTTGATTGCGGTCTAAATTGTCTTTTCCACTTAGGTTTTTCAGTGTTTTAATCATCTAATGCCACTCGATTGTTTTATCATTTTCTACCAGATCCCTTGAGGCCACAACATTATACTAATATATTCTTTTCTACTCTTTTCATTTCGGGATTAATAAAGTACTCTATCTGTCTATCTTACTCGTTCGTTGGGGAGTGGAAGGTTAGCGCTTATTGTGGAATTATCCAACAGCAAAAATTCTGAAAACTTTCACAAAGATCGCTTTAGTCCTTGTCAAATGTTCAGCCCTATACGCTGAACTAATGCTGCAACTTAAAGCTCGTAATTAAAAATTTTTTTTAGGTTCAGCGATTTCTACCAACAAAGTGGGACCAAACATGGCTCGAGTTTGCTCTCTATAACCTTGAAAAAAATCACTTTATTGTTAATTTTTAAACAATGTTAAAATGTTAGAATGCTTTCATTGTAAGTTTTTACTTTAACCTAGCCTTAATATTTTAAAATTCTTCTAGTTTATTGCTTGTACATTGTTAATAATCTGTGAACTGACAGCTGTAACATTACAATTTCCCTTTAGGAATAATAACGTATTCTCTCTACATATATATTTATCTATCCAAGCTAGCCAGCTAATGCTAGTATAAGTTATACCTTCGTGATGTATTTAATTTTTCAAAGAAACAGTTTGATGCTATCGATTCAACTGACACAAACTTTTAACTATCCAAGAATTTCCGAGTTTTTTTGAGGATAGACTTACAGATCAAAAGACAGAATCTGTTTTCTTTGAATAATATTTTTTAAGTTTAATGAAAACTCTTCAGACGCTGCTTGAGTTTCTGAACGGCGTAACCCCCTACAGGCCGTTGCCACCTTCCCAAAGACTATCTATCTACATGCTCTGATGGAGATGTACTGATGTAGAAAGAACACTAATATTTGTTACTGCCTGCACCAGGTTCTGGATGTCCCGTGGTGAAAGTTGTGACGGAGAGCAAGGCGAGTGAATACTTCGATGTCTTTGGGTTGATGGTGACACACACCGGTGATACTCATGGTTCCACTGACACTGACAGTACGCATGTATGGTACGTTACGATACAAACAGAAGGAAGGATCGGGAACAGCAGAATTCTCAAGGATAAAAAAAGAAATGTGAAGAAAGGAAAGTCTACTAGGTTTCAGGTGGAAACTGGACCAGGGTATGTCAGGTTGAAGATAAAGGAAACCAGAGGGCCAGGATTAATGGATTTAAACATTTTCAGACGTAAGTGGAACTCTAGTACCACTTCAACGCTGAGGGCTTCAATTATCCGTAGCAGCTTGGATGCAAAAATAGCCATAAAAGAAGCAAACAGAAAAAATAACAGACAAATTAACCAAACTATCTCAAAAGCCAAATATTAAATATAAAAACAGAACAAAAGAAAAAAATAAATAAAAACACACTCATGATTCTTTTTTATGCCCTGAGAATCAACGCTCTGCCTTTTTGTCCGCAAGGCGATCCCTTCCCTTCCTTCTCCGTGATACGATATTTGACTTACGAGTTTAGCTAAAACCTCGCCCTGCGTCTTTGGTGCGGTTTGATCCAAATGGGGGCTAAAAATCCCAAAGCAGCGATGTTAAAGAAGGGGAGAAAAAACATAAGACAAAGAACATGACCCTCAAACCGTTTACTCGGGTTAAGAAAAGAGACAGGAACAACGAGGTGGTTAGTTTTCATGCTAACGCTAAAAAAGAGTACGATGGAAACAATAAGGGTGTAGATCACACAAGTTCAAAAGTTCAGTTTCCTTGGACATGTAAGCTCATCAAATCTTTTGTGCTAAGAAATATAGCTAACAGCACACAAATCGCACAAGCTAACTTCCATATTGCATAACTTATAACTCGTTAATGTAGCTTAATATAAGATATAATAAAATTCAGAAAATGATAATAACAAAGCTAATATCAAATGCAAGCAAATTAGCATTTAGCTAGGGTAATATTATACAATCAAAACCGTTAGTCCACTTAATGATGGTTGAAGATAAACTCCAGCTAGTTCGCGTTGTCTAAACTAGCTTCTTTTGGGTGAAGCACTTTAAAGTCAAAATATTCACAGGAATTATCGAATTATTACTACAGAAATGATTGTTTATTACTAAATAAAGATCTAACAAGCTTCTGCTAATTATATAACTCTTAAAGCAGGAATGATGCTAATAATGCTAATCACTAAACAATCAAAACACACACGTACCATTGTCGTCGCAGGACTCAGACTGGAAAGAGCTGAGTGACTGCACCTCGGACATGCTGCCCCGGGTGTTATAAGGGTGACATGAGCTGTCCTCTACAACCTTCTTACTGAAACATGGATCCAGATCTACGACTTTGGCTGCAGGAAAATGAGAAAAACGCGCATGATGAGCAACAAAGAACAAATTATCGAAAAAGACATAACGTCAGCTTGGTCCTTACCATCGTAATCATAGTCCCAGCTGGGCTTCTGAATCGAGTCGCTGTCTGAGGCAGAGTTAGAAGGTGGAGGCGGGGGCAGGTTGGGCGCCACGCTGCACACGGCGACGGCCTTGCGGTGTCCATGGGCAACCGGGTCAGGGTTGAAAGTGCTGAATTCTGTGTGCTCGGGAACAGCCGAGCCCTCGAACGAGCTGCGGTCCAAGTTGTTCCGAGAGTCACTCGGCACACTGGGGGTGTACGAGATGGGTCGTACAGGAACTTGGGGCGGCACATCAGAGTACACGTTCCTGCCCAACTTACAGTCGTAATACGGATGCTGTAGGAAAGACGTTGGCAGGTGTTTGTCATCATCAGATGACTGGGGTTTGGTCCGCCGGCATGCTCGCTTACGAATCACGACGAACAGTAGAGCCATGATGAAGATCACGGCAACGAAGACGACAATGCCGATGACCTCCTCCAGGCCGATGTTCCAGGATGTAGAGAGCACCGGGTTGCTTATCTGGGCGTGTTGCTCACAGTGGTGACCTCCATAGCCAAGCGAGCAGTTGCACTTGTATGAGCCGTACGTGTTCTGGCACTGGCCACCGTTAGTGCATGGGTTTTTCAGACACTCGTCCACATCACTCAGGCACCTGGTCATGCATAGAGACATTTTGTCAATATATGCACAAAACGTTCCTGGAAATACCATCAAAATCTCTAACGGAACCGAACTCCTTGTCTAACATGTACCATACCTGTCTCCTTGGAAGCCAGGCACGCACTCGCACACTGGACCATCCAGGCTGCCGATGCACTTGCCGTTGTTCTTGCAGGGGTTCTCCGTGCAGTATGGACCTAGCTGACACCTGTCATGCACCAAAGACAAATTAACAAGATGAGGAAGAGCAGAAGCTACCTTGTTGTTGTACAATCCTATGAATGAAATCTCAACAACTAAACAAGAAGCCAGAAGTCAGGTATTTCAAATTCAATCAGGTAGGTAAATTCAGGACACCGCATTCATTTCAGGACAAGTTTACACCAGGACTCAAAGTCACACTGCCATTCCACAGGAGTGTCCTGATGCCCCACCAGCAACCCGGCAACAAGGTACATCCGGACATTCTTATATCATGTAGGAATTGTGATTTGTCTGTTCTCTCACCACTGGCCGGAGTACTGGCCTCTGCACTGGCAGTAGAAATCATCTCCATGTGGCACACATGTTCCACCATAAAGACAGGGATTGGATGAGCAGGGGCTGATGCTGACCTCACAGTGGCTGCCCATAAACAGAGCACTGCACTTACAGAAAAAACCTACAACAAACCCAGAGTAACAAACTTGAAACTTGAAACTTGAAAAAAACTGTAACAAATTACTTCATTAAATCTTTGCTCTTTAACTCTGCCCTCATTGCCAGTCTTCGTACCTCCATTGGGCAGTTCAGTGCAAGTCCCCCCGTTGGCGCAGGGTTCACTGGTGCAGCTCGATACCTGAGGCGGTGGGTTACATCCAGGCACGGCTTCCACGAGTTCCTCCAGCACAGAGTGGGCGCTACGAGGCTGAGATCTCAGAGGCAGCTCACGTCCGTTCAACACAATCCCCTGGAGGCAACCCCTCAGGCCGCTGGCCACACCTGCCTGCCAAACCTGTCCACCAAAGAAGACGCTGGAGTCGAGGTTGAGCGTGCGAAGGTTGCCCTGTGCTTTGCCTGAGGCAGTGTGTGTTCGGTCAAGAACCAGGCGGGCGTAGTTGCCATCCACTTCGAGAGAGACCGTGTGCCATTCGCCGTCGTTCACTAACGGGCCGTGGATGAAGACGAAACCAGGCCCACTGCCGCAGTCAAACCTGTACTGCAGGTGTCCATTCACAATCTACACACACAATATACACAATAATAGACAAATAAGAGAAGATACACACGTACTGCTCCAAGTTAATTTTTTTCACCTTCCAGTGGCACAAATGAAATAAAGAAAGCTAGCAACAACTATTATATTATCTATTATTTTTTAAAATCAGCCTTAAAAAGCTTTAAATGAACTAAAATTAAAATAGTGAAGAAAGAAATTTAGCTTAATAACCATGATAATGTGTTTTTGTTTTGTTAGCTAGCTAAAATAAGGCTATACTATATCATAAGATGTTTGTTTCAAATTTTCTCACAGGCTAAATAAGGTATGGTGCAAGAAGTGTGTGTGTGTGTGTGTTCAACTTTCTCAGAGGCTAAATGTAGCATAGTGTGGAATAGTGTGTGTAATGGGCAAAAATAGCAGGATGTTGTAATGAGGATAACATCGTAGATAAGTCTCTCTCTCTCTCTCTCTCTCGGTTTCTCAGTTCAGTAAAGGAATTTGTGAGAAAGCTCTCTCTCTCTCTCTCTCTCTTGCCCTCTCACATCACCAAAATAACCCTCTCTGTTTTCTGTTGAGACCCTTGAGGCGGCCATATTGAGGACCTGATGGACAGCATGTGTGAGAAAGGAAAGAATGGAGAGGTTTTCTCACGTACTATTAGAACCAGCTATAATAATGCTATGCTCAATGCTACGTTTTGTATTGAGTTAAAGGTGTGGCCTAGCTGTGAAAGAGGCATGGCATCTACCCGTCACATTCAGTGAAGCCTTTGTACTCTTCATTATAAGAAGGCGGCATGGCTTCTGTGCCTCTCAATATAATTTATGGAGGTGTGGCCTGGGCGGAGACTCTGCACCTATTAGTCTTGTTGAAGAAGGTGTGGCTATCAGTAAATTAGGTGTGGTTTCTGCTCCTGTTCATTTTAATCAATGAGGTGTGGTCTAGCAGTAAAGAAGGAGTGGTCTCTGTCCCTGTCAGTCTTAATCAAAGGGGTGTGGCCTAACCTAAAAGAATGTGTGGTCTTGGAACTTGTGTGTTTTAATCAAAGGGTGTGGTCTGACAGTAAAAAAGGTGTGGTCTTTGCCCCTGTCCATTTTAATCAAAGGGGTGTGGTCTAACCTTAAAGAAGGTGTGGTTTCTGCCACCCTGTCCATTTTAATCAAAGGGGTGTGGTCTAACCTTAAAGAAAGTGTGGTTTTTCCCACCCTGTCCATTTTAATCAAAGGGGTGTGGTCTAACTAAAGAAAGTGTGGTCTCTGCCCCGTCAGGTTTAATCAAAGGGGTGTGGTCCTTATAGAAAAGAAGGCGGGGTCTCTGGACCATCAAGGGGGTGTGGTCTAACCATAAATAAGGTCAAGTTTCCGCCCCTGTCCATTTTAATCAAAGGGGTGTGGTCTAACAGGAAAAAAGTGTGGTCTTTGATCTCTGTCCATTTTAATCAAAGGGTGTGGTCTAACAGTAAAGAGGGTCTGGTCTCTGCCCCTGTCACATTTAATGAATTGGGTGTGAAATCAGATAACAGCAGAAAAAAAGGCGTGGCCTGTGTTAGTCATTCCCCATATAAGGCGGTATGGACTCAAAGCCAGCCATATTCTGATAGTTAGCATCTCTGTGGACATGTGTGTGTGTGTGTGCGTGTGTGTTTACCTCCAGGATGCTGTAGTCGGTGCCCTTAGCGTACATGATAATGGCGCGGTCGGAGAATGTACGCAGCCTGAGTGAGAGATTCATCTCCTCCTTATTGTCATTCTCCATCAGCCTGTAGCGCACGTAGCCGTTCCCGCTGAATGTCAGAGTCTGACCTTCTGAAACACACACACACACACACACACACACACATGCTCACAGTTATAATGAAGAGAGTTCAATTCACTTACAGAGTGAATTATGCAGTTGTGTTGTGCGAGGTTGTCCTTACCTGCACACTGTCCATGTTTCTCGTCTGAGCATACGCAGCTGAACGTGGTGTGTGTTGGGTCTTCCACACACTCCGTACCTTCGGGACACGGGTTCCCTACGCACAGCTTGCTCGGCTCGGCGCACTCAGCACCTTCGCAAACACACAAGGAATAAATCAAATCAATGAAACAATCCAGTTCAGTGGTATTAGAGGACATTTGGAGCGTGCGTTACCACGACAGAGGCAGTCAGCTTTCTGTGTGTGGCGCGGGGTGACGAAGCTGAGCCTGGCTGTGCTGTATGTCGCCATGGTGCCCGTCTCCAAGGTCACTGTCTCCTGGCAGTGACGAACCGGACAGTCCAATTGAGGGCAATGTTTGTTTCCCACACGCACGATCCTCACCCCGGTTATCTCCTCGATGGCACCAGCGGAGGCGTTCAACTTCCTCACCACCACTTCCTGTGCCTGCTCTGGACTTCCTGTTTTATCGAGAGCAAGGAGCACTTCGAGGTCACTGTGATCCGGCTGTAGGCTGACGAGCTGCACATCGCTGCGCCGCACGCCCGCCGTGTTCCGCAGCGCTCTCGCAAAATTGCGCCAATGCTCGCCGATGAACTCTTCCGGCGCGATGGCGCCCAGCCGGATGGTTACGAGATTGATGAGGGCGGGGGCGGGGCGTACGTGCACGGTGACGCGTGCCCACGTCATAAAGCGACCGTCCGTCACGGTGGCATTGAGCAGGTAGCGCCCGGAGTCAAGGGCACCCAGAGCGACAAGTCGGCCATCGGCGGGTGACACGGAGAACAGGGCGGAGCTGTCGGGAGGGGCGGGGTCAGAGCTGATCCCGTAGGTGAGGGTGTCGTGCACATCTTGGTCTGTAGCGTGAATCTTTCCCAGAACCCCGCCACCGGAGTACTCGGCCGTTGTCGTGGTGACGAACACATCCAACGGGAGGATGACGGGAGGGTGGATGCTCTCTTCGACCAGGCGGACGAACACCAGCGCCGAGGAGGAGAGGGGCGGCCGGCCGGAGTCTGACACCTGAAACGGAGAGCAGATGATTCACGAGTCGTTTATAAGGTGAAACGAACTGATTCATTACAAGAAATAGACGAAAAAGGGATTTGTGATAAGTGAAATGGTTTCATAAGAGAAAAGAGAGATTTAATTTAATTTGAATTCAGTCATTTCAAATGATAAATGAATAATTGTAGATAAATGAACGACTATTTAGAATAACTCATCACCATTTTTTTTTAAAAAAAAAACCCCCAAAAAATCCTGATAAATAAATCGCTTCTTTGTTAAGACGGCGATGTTCCAGCACACCTGGCTGAGCTCAGACAGAGATTTTGATCAGGAGTCAATATGCAGCACCGCAGCCTTCTGTTCCCGGTATAAGGATTTATCAAGCTTTTGTTTTTTTTTAAAGTATAAAACCCAGCGTGAGTTTTTTTTCTTCCATGACATGTAGAAACAGCAGAAGATTTAGCAGCTGTAATTGTCTTCGCAGCGGATCATTACTACGCTCTCGACGAGCAGCGGGAAGCGGAGGAACACATCGATCTCTGGGGTGGCACGCTGGGGGAACACGCTGTTTGTGTATCCGGGTAAAAACCTAGACAAATCAGCAGCTCTGAGCAGCTCCGATGTGTACACCTCCTCTACCGTCTTGTAACTTACCCATCTTGGCTTTATAGCTGAGCAATAAACGACCGTGTATCTCAGTCTCACCTGGATCTCCAGGACGTAGCTGTCCTTGCTGCGGCGACTCAGCGTTCCAATGGACACCAGCGCCCCCTGGGACGTGACGTCGAACGTGTGATCCTCGTTACCGCCGGCGATGGAGAAGGAGTATGGCGGCCCGTTGTGTGAAGCGTCTCGGTCCGATATGCTCAGCTGGAGGACGCTGGTCCCGACCGGACGGTTCTCCTTCAGGGGGAAAAAAAACACACACACACAAAGAAAACGTTGATCAAGTGAATCATGTGTCAATGAATCACTAAGAAGGAAAATTCACGAATCAGATCCTAAATCGACTCTGGAAGTGATTCATTTTTTTTTTTTTAATGGTTACGGCCGTATCAGGTTCCCCGAAGGTTCGTCAGTATGACCTGCGATATGACCTGCACATGCGAGTGTGTGTGTTTGTGTGTGTACCTGGATGATGAGTGTGTAGTTGCTCTGGGAGAACACAGGCGGGTTGTCGTTGATGTCAGATACATCAATGTTAATCTTGGCAGTGCTGACATGAGCCGGGCTGCCGCTATCAGACGCCCTGACGGTCAGAGTGTAACCAGACACCTAAACATAAACACACACACACACACACAGTAAGACAACAGCAAAAAATAATAATGTATATCTATATATAAAAATGTGTGTGTGTGTACCTTCTCTCGGTCAAGATGCCTCGCCACCTTCACCTCTCCCTTCAAAGGGTCGATAGAGAAGGGGTTTCCTTGGTTGCCGCTGACAATGGAGTAGTGCACCTGGTTATTGGAGGGTCCGTCCGCATCTTCAGCCATGATCTACACACACACACACACACACACACACACACACACACACTGTGTTTAAGCATCCTCATTGGCATTATACTTCAATAATGCCATAATCTTTGTTATGCCATTTTCTGGTTATGACCCGTCAGGAGGGGCAGAGACTCACCGTCAGCACCGCCTTGCCCGGCTCGGTGTCCTCGCTCACCACGGCGGCGTAAACCGACTGGCTGAAAACTGGGCTGTTGTCGTTTATATCCGTTACATTGATACTGACGACGGTCCTGTCGCTTAGAGACGCCGTTTCTTCGTCCGTGGCCTCGACCGTCAGAGAGAACTCGTGGGACAATTCGTAATCCAGAGGCATTATCACGAAGATGACGCCTGTACAGGAAGTAAAAGGCGTAAAGTAAAAGGCGTTATGATCATGACGCTCAAACAGAGACCGAGTTAAAAGTTGATGGAACAACCGTACCTGTCTGCACGTCCACGCTGAACCTGCCCATTTCGTTCCCGTCCACGATGGCGTATGCGATCCGGGCTTCGGCATCACGGCTGGCCGCGAGGACACGCAGCACCTGGGTTCCCGTGGTGACGTCCTCCGGTACGGTGGCGGCGTAATCGCGCCGCTGGAAGACGGGAGGGTCGTCGTTGAGGTCGAGGACGGATACGGTGACCGTGCAGACGGCGGACATGGAGCGGGGCCAGCCGCGGTCCGTGGCACGAGCCCGGAGGGTGTACGAGGCTCGGAGCTGGCGGTCGAGGGGTGTGGCCAAGCGGAGCACCCCGGAATGCTCGTCGATGGAGAAGGCTCCGTAGCCCGAATCCAGCAGGGAGTACACCAGCTCGGCGTTCAGGCCTGCACGGGGGACGAGAAGACAGAAAAGTTACAGTTTCATCTTCATTTAGAAGTCGTGTATGAACCCAGTGATCAAGCGAGAACCCGGCAGCACCGCAGGACCTTAATGACCATTAGAACATGCTTATTATTATTATTATTATTGTTGTAAGAATAAACGGTGGACCCATGCGGGAGAAAACAGCGTTGTGTTTCTAATAAGCCGGTTAGCACATTCGGCTCGGATAATGAGTCCATTATTTAGCGGCGTCTACATTATTGATTTGACCCGTGCCAGCATCGGGGCATCACGATGCATAAACACGTCTCCTGTATTCATATGCATCGATTCCACAAACGCCGTCAGGAACAATAATCCAGGGGCCGCTATAAAACCAGGCGGCGAGTAAACACTCACGGAGGAGGATTTGTGGCTCTTAAAAAAATGACAGACCACACACACAGACACACACACACTGCATTAATTTCTTCTCGTGCACATGCTTTTAGATTCACCTCCATCACTCATAACTCGTGCTGTGGTCCTCGTGGTTCTCTTTGAGACGGGTTAATGACGTTTAAGCGAATCACGTCGAGTGATTTCTTTTTGTATGTCATGTCACGAGTCGTTCTGCCTGCGGGGAGAAAAGCGTCTGCGAGGACACGTTCAAAGCTCCAATCAAAGATCGTCCGGCTTTGAAATCGCGTTTATATCTAATCGCCATGCAGACACTTGTAGCGGCCGCGAGAGCCGCGCGGGTTTATATTAGCGCCCACTTTTTAACTATGTCATATATCGTCTCTATAACGATGGCTTGTTGTGAAAATGGCTTTTTCTTTCAGTCTCACACATCCTGCCCCTTTTACCTTTTTTACATTTATAATATTCCTGAGTGAAATATGTTAAACCTACAGGCGTGAGCATCACCTCAACTCAATCGAGTGGACATTTTATTTATTAATTAAGAAAATCAATCCAGAAAGCAGGACGGGACATTAACGCACACAGTTTAGAGATCCATGTAATGCAATATGATTTACCTTGAGTATCTCTGTCTATCTAAATACTAAATTGAAACGTCTCGAATCCTCTAAGCCTGCATACGGATGCGCGTCGCACGAGAGACACTAAATATTTCCGCGATGTGTAACAGCTGACGTAAGAACGGGAGGAGAGAGAGAGCAGAGGTTTGCGTGGGCTCCTCAAACACAAGCTGGAATTCAGAGCTGCTGAAAAGCGGGATGACATTTAGGACGGAACTGACGGGGCGATGTGGACAAAGGACAATGAAAGAGAAGAAGAGAAACAGGATCTCATCGCACACAGCGAGAGAGAGAGAGAGAGAGAGAGAGAGAGAGAGACAATCAGCAAACAAAGTCAAGGGCGTACATGTTCAGACATTAAACACTTATCTGAGTCTCTCTTTCTCACACACACACACACACACACCTATACACATAACTTTCTATCCTGCGCTCCTCTTTGAACTGCTCTTTGAAGTCTGCGCTTTGAAGCAGGACAAAAGTTTTCCCCCCTTTTCACCCGAACACCAAACAGCTCCCCCCGTCCTGTTCAAACACCACCAGGTTTATCAGCGCGTGTTCGCTAATCATCAACCATCCTGCGGAAATCTGTCCGTCTGCGCATCTCCATCAACAGACATCGTGAAATGTTTTTTCAGACACATTATCGCTGTAGAATTAACGTGAAGGACTAAAGCGGTGTTCAGGGTGCGAGCAAGGAGTGAGGGTTTATCCCCTCCAGCTCACCGGTGTCGAGGTCCGAGGCCTGCAGCTGGGCCACCGGCGTGTGTGTCTCCGTATTCTCGAACACAGTGATGGCGAGGGGGTCGGCGGCGAAGCGCGGAGCGTTATCGTTCACGTCCTCCACCGCGACCTCCACCTCAGACTCGCAGGACCGTCCTCCTCCGTCCAGTGCGCGCACTGTCAACCTGTGCAGCTTGTCCTCCTCATAGTCCAGCGCGCTGAATGTCTTCAGGTCACCTTCAAAAACACACACACACACACACACACACACACACAGCAGATTAGACTTCTCAAGCAGCACCAAGCTTTCAAGCTTTAACTCTCTCCATGAGCTCTCAGGTGGATTTACGCTTTCCTCAGATGAACCGATAACAGAGAATAAAGAAAATCAAGTGACGACGTACAGCAGGACAGAAGGAGAAGAAAACTGGGGTGGAAGGAAGACGGAGAAACGACTGAGGTTAAGAAAGACGAAAAAAAACACGCAATGAAAGAAAGATGAGGTTGAGAAGTAAGAAAAAAAGAAAGTTAATAAAAGAGAAGATAATCAAAATATATATTTTTAAAATAAAAAATAAATGAAAAAACAAACAGGTTGTAAAAGCATTTAAAAAGCCTAAAGACAAGAATAAAGAAACACAGGAAGAAAAAAAGTCAAAAAGACAGATAAATGCTGAAAAAAGGAAAGATCGAAAATCTGACAGACGCTGAAAGATGAAAAAGGAAGAAGAACATAAATAAAAGAAAAAGGGTAGTTAAGAAAAGATTGACAAATGATTGAGACACTGTGTGTGTGTGTGTGTGTGTGTGTGTCAAAGTGTGCGTGTGCAGACATCTGAGAGAGACTGTGTGTGTGTGTGAATGTATGTGAGAGACAGTGTGTGTATTTGTGTGTGTGTGTGGGTGCATGTGTGTATGCGTGTGTATACATGTGAGAGAGACTGTGTGTGTGTGTGTGTGTGTGTGTGTGAATGTATGTGAGAGACAGTGTGTGTGAATACATGTCAAAGGACCTGAGTCTATATGGGTGTGTGAATGTGATGTGTGTGTGTGTGTGTGTGTGTGTGTGATGGTGTATCTGTGTGTGTTTATGTAAGAGACAGAGCCAGTGTGTGTGTGTGTGTGTGTGTAACCGCGTTAATCAGTGAGACACTAAACCCGAGTGTGAACTGCGCGGCCGGTGCTGAGCCGCCTGTGTCCTGCAGGGGGCAGTGTGGCTGTTCGGCTGGACAGAGAGAAGGACGAAGACACGTTTTGCTCAGAGACAGCTCTCACACCAGCAGAGGAAGAGAACAAACCCACATTGCTGCTCACGGCTAATGACTGTCAGATGATGAGAAAAGTAAATAATTAAAGGAGAGAGAGAGGGAGAGAGAGGGAGAGAGAGGTGACTGAGGGAATGAGGAAACTGAGTAAGTGATTGAAAAAGAAAGCAGAAAGAAAAATAATGAAAGAGCGAGCTGTTTTTAATCACCTCGCTTCAGGAAAGAAAGAAAGAAAGAAACGAGAGAAAAGAAGGAAGGAGAGAATGAGAGAGAGGGAAAGAGAGAGAGGGAGAGAGAGAAAGAGAGAGAACTCTTGGAGACGTGTCTCTCTGCAGGACTCTTGGCATCGCGGAACTTCAACAAAGCGTCTTTTCTTTTCCTCCGCTGAACAAAAGCAGGGGGGAAAATATGAGGAGAAAACCCTGCAGATACGTTAATCCCACACCCAACAACAGCAGCACTCCTTCAGTCTGCCAACACACACACACACACACACACACACACACAGGCTTCTTGCTCGCAGCTGCCGACTAGCACCTTCACAATAGGCTTTGTGTTGTGGCGGCATGATGAGATGCTAACACACATGCTCACACACACACACACACACACACACACACACACTGCTTGTCTTCTGGTTGTATGTAATGTTTAATTCACAAAGACTAAGAGAGAAAGAGAGAGAGAGAGAAGTTAATAAGCGCCGTCAGATGACTAAACAGCCTCGTCTTTTTTTCAACATTGCATCTTAAATTACTTGCAGGGCTGTGTGTGTGTGTGTGTGTGTGTGCGTGTGTGTGTGTGTGTGAAGGTATTGGGATTTTGCTTATGCAGGTGTGCCATTTGGATTAAAAAAAATGGGACCCTCAAGATGTGTGTGTGTTTGTAGACAGCTTTGGAAGCACTGAGACTGTCAAAACAACGCCAGCTTTCATATGAGCCATGCCACCGATAGAGAACCGCGCACACACACGAACACAACACTATCTGTCTCTCTGTACCTGTCTCAGGATCGATGCTGAAGTGTTCGGCTCCGGCTCCCGAGAGCTGGTAGCTGATGTGAGCGTTGGAGCGGATGTCTGCGTCCGTAGCAGAGACCTGGAGGACGTAATGCCCGGGCGCGGCGTCTTCAGGGACTCGCACCATGTACAGAGACTGGAGACGGAGACGGGTAATGAGGACATTGTAGAACAAAAACAAACAAAATATATATATATGTGGGTGGACAAATGACATAATAACACAGACACAAGAAAACTGGAGCGGATTAGATAAATTGAGCAAGGGAACGGGAGAACGAGACAGAGAGGGTGTCGGATATTTGAAACAGTCCCACCGTGGAAGGAAACAAAAACAAAGCAGGGAGCAATTCAAACATAATTGAGGCGTATTACGTCCTCGAAACGACTCTCAAAGCTCTCGGCGCCGCAGAATGATGCTTTTTGTCTTTTAAACGCGACGTTTCACACGAGTACCTTTCCAAAAAATCACGGCTTAGTGAAACCTATGCTGCTTCCCTCAACCGCTGTCTGGTGAAGCGGTTACTCTTCAAGCGGCTACTCAACTTACTCTTCTAACTTTATTGTAACGTAACTGACAACCAGCACTCATTTATACGCCATTTTCACTAGAGATGAGGAAAAACTGATTTAGTTAGGTATCATGATTCTTTTTGTATCGTCTTTTACTTGTATCATCACCATTACTCAAGCAAAAACTATTGAAAAAAAAAATTCTATGTTTTCATTTGAGATAAAATATTGCAGTTCCTCTGCAATCCTACCTGCACTCGACTATTCACACATTGGTAGGCAGTATTGTGTCTTGTGTGATCAGAACTAATTATTTGTTTAGCTTGTTTAAAATTGTAACAAAATCTAACAAGGTTGTATTGGGATATTTATAAAATCGTGATACTAACAGAATCGCAATACAAATCTAATCGGCAGCTAGGTATCAGGATAAAATCGCATCGGGACGTCCCTGGTGATTCCCCTCCATATCCCCCTGGGATAAGGCCATCTCCGGTCAACTCGACCACCCACGTGCACTCGTCGCGGTCTTACCTTCTCGCAAACAGGACTGTTGTCATTGGCGTCCAACACTTTCACCTCCACCAGAGCGCGGGTGGTAAAGGTGCCGTCTGTTGCCGTGACGTTGAGGTGGTAATTGTCCGTTTCCTCCCTGTCCAGTGGCTTCCGCACCAACACCTTCCACTCGCCCTGTGTGTGCTCTACGCCAAACTGCCCCAGGGGGTCGCCATCTTCAAACAGCCAAAGAACAAAGTCATTGGCACAGAGGTTTCCGAGCAGTATTTAGGGTGTACATAAATATGGGGTCTTTAGTCCGTTCAAATGGTTAGGGTTTGCTGGGCATGTTATATTGCGAACTGAGCCAAAGGACAAAGCTGTAGTGCTGCGGAAACCACCAACTAACATCTCTCTGTGTGATTTCTATACACCCAGGGCAAAAGCTGCTTGTTTATATTTCTCTGATCAATAAATTAAAGAGTTTTACAAAAACACAAGCTTTTCAGCCCTACATTCACCTCAGATGACATTTTGTTTCTCTTTTCGGTTTGCACATTATGAAACCAAACCAAACAGTGAACATACCAAAAATATCCGCCCTTGTTTAAACTTGACAAATGGAACGACAATTGCGAAAGTACCCTAACATGCTCTTTTGCAAGCTTTATACTTTAACATAATCCTGCATAGAAGACCATAACAAAAGGGTTGGGGTTGCCAAGGCACAGGCAGATGCTCATCACAACCTCGTTTCTAAGATCTCGGGATATTCGGCTTGGCAGAGTTTTTCACACAAGCTAATTAACACCAGAGCCTGCACGTTTTCCCCAGCCAATTCCGAAGAGTTACTGGAATAATTACACATGCAGGGTTTTTTTTTTACTGGCCTAAATATTTAGGCTTGTAATCTGAAACTTGTTTACAGACTGAATAGGGAGAATATTTGAAAGAGCAGATGGTATCTTTATACTGGCTGGTTTAAGTGGCTCTGCAGTGATAAGCTGTTATTAGTGCAGGATAATTGAGTGCTTGTCGATTAGCCATAGTCAGAATAAGCAATTTCTTTAAGGCCTACAGACAATTGGAAATGTTTGGATTTCACTTACATGTTTTAGTAGTTTACATACCTGTAATGAAGTACTCGACTTGCTTGTTGATGTCCTCGGAGTCTGCGTCGGTTGTGCTGAGGATGGCGATCACTCCACCGGGAGGGTCGTCTTCACTCACTGTGCCTTTGTAGATCTCTGCAGTGAATCTGGGTGGGTTATCATTCACGTCGGCCACCGTTACTTCAACTTTGGTACTAGCAGAAAGCTGTATTTTATCTCCACAGTCAGTGGCCAGGACCGATATGGTGTACTTGTCTGTCTTCTCGCGATCCAGCTCCTTCAGTGTGGTCACCCAGCCAGTTTCGCTGTTCACGCCAAACAGTTCTGCAATGTCCACAAAATCTTGGAGAGGATCCAGGCTGTAGCTCACTTGCCCATTGGAGCTTGAGTCTAGATCCATCGCCTTCACCTGTAAAACTGAGGTGCCTCCTGGAAGATTCTCAACCACAACAGCTTTGTAAGGGTCTGACTCAAAGACGGGACTGTTATCATTTACATCCTTGACCTGGATGTTAACCTCGGCAGAAGACATGACTTCACTGCCTTCATGCTCACTTTGTGCTTGGAGAGTAAATTGATACCATTTGGTGGTCTCATGGTCAAGTTTCTTCACCAGCTTCAGAGCTCCTGTGTCACGATCAATCTCAAAAACCTCATCTTTGTTACTCTCTAGGGTGTTACCCTTTACCAGGGTGAAGATCACTGGCTGGTCACTCTCTGTTTGAATCACATCTATTTGTGAGCCGATAGGACGATCTTCTTCAATGGCAAACCTGTAATATGGTTCAACAAACTTTGGTACTTTGACTTCCGGGGCAAGAACTCTAACATAGACTGGGACGACAGAGGATCTTGAAGGGTTACCACCATCCTTTGCACGCACAAAGAAAGCATAGAGCTCATTTTCTAATCCGATGAGACTCTCTTTAGTCACAACGACCCCACTGAGTGGGTGTATCTCAAAGTTCTCAGATACGTTATCAGTGTCTGCTTCGATAGTGTAGGTTATGTCTGCATTGCTGCCTTCATCCATGTCAGAAGCTGCAATTTTAACCACCGTCGTTCCTCTAGGAACATCTGACCCTATGTTGACTTTGTATTCTGCGGCTCTAAACTGTGGGGAATTATCGTTAACATCTGTTAGGATCACACTGATGGTGCAGAACCCCACTCTACCACCACCATCTTTTGCCATCAATGAAACTTGAATGATTTTCTCCAAAGCATTCTCACGATCGAGGCTGTCCAAGGTGAAAATTTCCCCATCTTCATTTACAGAAAATTTATCTTTAGCGACATCGTTGACTATGTGGTATGTGATTCGCCCATATAAGCCTGCATCTTCATCCGTCGCCGGAGCCTCTGCCACTAATGTTCCTACTGCAGAGTTTTCTAGAAGCTCCACTATGTAGTCAACTTGATGGAAGGAGGGACTGTGGAAGTTTGCGCCGTTTACAGTAATTTTTACAATTGCAGAGTTCCTGAATACACCATCAGACACAGAAATGTTAAGGTTATATAAAGGCTTCATGTGTGGCTTCCTGTGGTTGGAAATCACAACAGCTCCAGATATTTTGTTGATAACAAAGTTCTGCTCTTCATTTCCTGACAAGATCGAAAACTCGAGTTTTGCACTATCAGAGCTGTCGGCATCCGAAGCCTGAACCTGTGTCACGAAATGACCACGAGGAGCCAGTTCACTGACTGCTGCTTCATAAACCTTCTGTGAGAACACAGGAGCATTGTCATTAAGGTCTGTAACCTCAATCGTCACAGTGACTTCACTGGAAAGCGCCGGAACTCCTCTGTCGACGGCTCTGACTGTTAGCTTATGTTGCGTCTTCTCCTCATGGTCTAGCATATGTGCTGTCCAGATCGTACCGGTGTCTCGATCGATGGTGAAATATTCAGAGATTTTATCGTCGTTGGCTATTTGGTAGGACAGAAGTTTATTGTTACCCGTGTCTGCGTCCACAGCAGATATCTGTACTACAGCAGTGCCGATGACGGATGCTTCAGAAAGGCTTGTGTTATAAGACTTGGAAAGGAACACAGGTGGGTTGTCATTCACATCCTCTAAAATTATGTCAAGAAACACGTCAGCCTTAGCACCAGTCAGTGAATCTGTGGCTCTGACACTTAGCTTGTAAGCAGGGTGTGTCTCAAAATCAAGTGGCTTTACCACTTGAATAACACCTGTGTTAAAATTGATGTAGAACTGATTGTAAGGATCACCCTCTGTGATGGTGTATACTACCTTTGGTCCTTCTGAATTACTAGCCTGTATATTGATAATAGGAACATGCAGATGTACATTCTCAGGGATCTCTAGACTGTAGAAAGGCTTTTCAAACACTGGTATGGCTTTATCCACTACAGTTATACGAATTTCGACAGTTGCTGACAATGGTGGTTCCCCGCTATCTGTAGCCACAACCGTGACCACAAACTCTGTCTCCATGGAGTCTATCTCAAATGACTTTTTCAGTGAAAGTTCACCACTTGAGCTTACCTGGATGTATTCGTTTAGTTCCTGAAGATGATACCGTATGTCAGCATTATTCTCTGCATCTGAATCCATGGCGGTCACTTGTCTAATGACTTGGCCCTCCTCAGTGTCCTTCTGAATCAGTGCATGGTAAGGCAGGTTGACAAACATGGGTGGATTGTCGTTGATGTCCTCGATGTTTACTGTTATAAGAATGTGAGCCATGTCAGACGATTTGTCCTCTCTGGTTACTTCAACAACAATGTCGTAAGCATCCTGTTCCTCACGGTCAAAAGGTATGCCAGTTGTGGAAAGAACCCCAGAGGTACGGCTGATCTCGAATCTTTTATCCGGGTTCAAAATGGTGTAAAATAGTGGCTCGTTCACTTGGTTTCCCACGGCGGCAATGACCGCCAGCGCTTTCTTTTCCGAGGAGTTCTCCTGTACAAAAGCCTTGTAGGAGTTTTGAGTGAACTTCAGACCAGTTGCTTTATTCTCTCGAATGCTGATTTTGACTGAAGTCGTTTTGGAAAACCTGCCATCAGACACCCTAGCCTTCAGCTCATACCTGCTTCTCAGTTGAGTAACATTTTGAATAGTAATAACCCCTGTGAGTGGGTCCATTTTGAACTTGTCTCCAATATTACCGTCTGCAATCGAATAGAGGAGTCTAGAGTTTGGTCCCGAGTCAGCATCCGTCGCATTGACTGTAATGACTTTCACGCCTTTGTAAGTTGGCATGAGAACCGTCGCCTCGTACATGTCCTGGCTAAACTGTGGCGGACAATCGTTGACATCTATGACTTGGATGGTCACGTTAGCAGCCTTGGCTGCGAAGTGGCGTGGAATTCCCATGTCATGTACTTGGACTGTGAACCGGAAAACAGATTTTTGTTCATAATCCAACTCGGTTGTAGTTCTAATGGCTCCAGTGCTAGAATCAATGGCAAAGTAGTTGTGGGCAAATGGCTCCACAATCTGGTAGACCAGCCTAGCGTTTGCGTCACGGTCTACGTCTAGAGCACGGATGACTAGAGGAGTGCTATCCTTGGTCAGGACAACAGTTTTCTCGGGCGATGACTCACTAACTACACCCGTAAACTCCTCCTGGATAAAAACTGGAACATTATCGTTCTCATCCTTTAGGTGGATCGTAAGTGTAACGTTGCTAGCTTGGCCAGCCATGTTGGAACCCTGAATGGTTAGTGTGTACGATGGAATGGTTTCATAATCCAGAGCCTTTTGAGTCACAACGACTCCAGAGTTGGGGTTAATGTCAAATGATTCGTTCACGTTGCCTTCCTTGATCTGGTAGAAGACGGACGATTGGCTGGTGGCTGTAACCAAACTTACAAAAGTTCCAGGAAGTGCAGTTTCACTGATCTCTGCAGAAAACTCTTTCTCTGTAAATTTAGGTACGGCGTTATCCGAGACTGTAACAATGACATCAACGGTTGCTGAAGCGCTCAGAGGCGGAGTTCCTCTATCTGTAGCTTTCACCGTCAGCTCGAAGTGATTGTTGTTGCTTCGGTCCAGCTCTTTTGCCACAGTGATGGTGCCGAGGACCGGATCGATGGCGAAGGAATTAGCCACGTTTCCTGCAAAAGAGGCATTAAAACAAAACAAAAAAACATATTACCATTCTTGGCTAAAGTATAGATTTATTTTATTCTTTCAGCCAACAAAAATGTACTTGCAACAAATTCTGTGAGAATATTAATGAGATGTCATGATCTAACTCACAATCATCATGGTTCTTTTTTTATCAGTAATTATTGTTCCACAGAATATGACTGAGGTGACGTTTTTACTAAAACTTCAGCTGATTACATCATCTGCTAGGTCTTTTTTTTTTGTTGTTAGGTCATACGTAATGTCTTACTCGTGCTGTCTAACTTTTTTATTTTATTTTCATTTTAATGAGAACAGATTCTGACCTTCAGTACTACATAAAAAAACACCGACAAGAGGAGTGTGTGGTCTAGGGGTAGTGCTGACTGTCTGGACTTTACACTCCAGTTAGATCAAGTCATGCGAGACACTTCAAAAAATGTGCGTTCTCAGGATAGCACTTCGTGTCAGAGAAACATCCCCACGCTGCTGTCCAAACACTGGCTATTTATTAAGACAACAATAATGGGAAATGAAAAAGAGAGGAATCCACCAGCCTACTGCATGCTTCACAATCCTATTCAATTTGTCTATGTCATTTTTTTCTTCCCTTTTCCCTCCTTTTTATCCTTCGGTCTATGGCCGTTCTGCTCTCTCCCTTCCCGTCTCTTTGTTCGTCCCCCCCCGTCTCTACATGACGTCTTCTCGCTTTCAAACGTGCCATTCATGATTGAGAGGCTGGTGGGATGGAGACCACTGGACAGGACACATAAACTCTCCGACTTCCATCTCTCGCTGGTTCCCTCCTCTTTTTTACGGGACAGAGACACACAGGAAAATGTAGGAGCCATGACAGGAATGCTCTGCCTACTGCTCGGGGTCTGTTGAAGCACGTCATCTCTTGCTCTCCGAACCTTTTCATGTGTCGTCGCGCTATGCAGGCGAAATTTAAAGCCCATAAACATGAGCGGGCAGGACGTAAACTTGGACGTTCTCTTCGAGAGCATTTCGAATGATACCGTCTGTTTCAAGGTGTACAGCATTAATCCTATACTACCTGAAAGAGGCGTATGATGAAAACCAGGATTTTTTCCATTGCAACTGCAACAGTCACGTAACATAAAAGAGAAATAATGCTCTCGCAGATAAAAGGGTTCCACGATATGTTCTTCAGAACCACTTGAAAGGCATCTGGGATATTTTTTGACTACAATTTATAAACTGCTATAAAATAACTTTTGGGGCTTACTTATCCTTGACAGTAACCCTGACAGTAGGTTCTTGGATATAAAGTGGTTCTTGGATTTAAAGTGATCCATTCAGTACATTCTAGTTCTTTTTGGCTCTTATTATTTCCTTGTTCTACAGCTGGGCAAAGTGACCTGAGAGAAATAGCTGCATCGTCTCGGCTCCTTTCGATTTAATTCAATTTTATTAACTTTAATCTCCATGGGAGCTATTGTTATATTGTTCTTAAGGTTATGTCTTAGACCTCAGCAATAAAGGAAGACTCGCTCGGGGAGCTTGGGGTGCCAGCTGGTCCCCTGAATATGGTTAAAGGTTCCACAGAAGGTCAGGGATACGAACTCGCGATCTGATGATCTTTATTACTTCTAACAAATGCTTTACTCTTTGCAAATCTACAAATTTCATCTTTCTTCATTGGCTACTTACCTTCGTACTATATAGGATAATAATAATAATTATATTAATACTAATAATTGTAATCAAGTCGACTTAAACTGATGCTCGCTTAGAAAAATTCACCTGATTCGATACTGTAGACGATCTCAGCGTTTTGTCCTTTGTCCTTGTCCAAGGCGGTGACCTGCAGCACGGACGATCCGACAGCAGCCGACTCAAACACGCGCGCCACGTACGGCGCTCCCAAGAACCACGGCGCGTTGTCATTAGCGTCCTCCACTCTGACGATCACTCGCACGAGGTTCCGCTTGACCGGAATGTCCTGGTCTCGCACCTTAGAAGAAGCGTAAACAGGAGAGGTTAAACAGTCCTGCCGGGCGGCCTCGATAATCAATTCGACTCATTACATATACAAGACTTTGTGTAGAAAATAAAAGAAGTTAGAACGAGCTCTTTTCCCATTCCATCGAACACTCCTGAGAATATCAATAAGATGTTTTTTTTTTTTTTCCTGACGAACAAACCCAGAAAGAACATCAGGTGAGGTGACGCACGAGCGACTCGACATCTCAAACAACAGCGAGGAATCAATTCGACTAAATAAACAGCGCCGCACACACGAACACAAATACAAGAAACAAATTGAACTAATTAAGAACAAACCGAATCAATCAGAACTCCTGGACCACAAAGCGTCTGTGAGTTCATTTCAGCGTAATAGCCTCAAACGTCGCGAATTAAACCCTCTGCAATAATGCTGAGAAAAAAAAGCTCATATTTTATGATTAAAAAAACATTTGCAATGCCGGCAACTCCCTGCGACATTGTATTCATTTTAAAATACCATAAATTAAATGCCCACATGTTTCTCATCTTCAAAAACACACACACACAGATAGACGGTCTCGTACCATGACTGTGAGTGTGTGCTGGCGCATGGCCTCGTGGTCGAGCGCCTCAGCTGTGTACAGCGCTCCGGTTCCCGGGTCCAGGCGGAACTTGCGCAGGCTGAACGGGTCGGTGCTGCTCAGCAGCGTGAACGTCAGCTTGTTCTTCTCGTCCTGATCGGTGGCGCTCAGGCGCAGCACCTCGGTATCGGGCGCCACGTCCTCGGGCACGTTCACTTCGTACCGCGGCTGGGAGAACTGCGGCCGGTGGTTGTTGGTGTCGATCACTTTGATGAGAACCTTGTAGGAGGAAAAAAAGAAGAAGAAGAAGATTCAGTGCATCATACTCACATGCTAATTTTGTACAGTTTCTAGCTAGCGGTCTTCAAGGTAAAATTCTTTGATTCTAGTTTATCACAGATTAAACACTTTTATAATATTCATAATATGCATATATGTACCATATTTAATTTTAATTAAAACACAAGAGTATATTGTTACAATGATATAATGCTCTAGAACAGCGTTTGTCAAAACGTCCCCTCTGGTGGGTCATTAAGGTACTGCAGATGGGAAGCGAGAGGACATTTATAATAAAACATTTTTTAACTTTTAAATAATTTTTTTGTTTGTTTTAATCCATTTCAGCTAGCTACACAAAAAGTGTATTGTTATTATAATAAAATGCTGTAGAACAACGCTTCTCAAACTGTGAGCTGCGGCCCTCTGATGGGTTGTGAAGGTACTGCGGGCAGGCAGTGAGAGGACCATTATAATAAAAAAATTAATAAATAAAACGATTAAAAATACCATCAACTATTTATGGTTAAATATTTTAAAAAGTAACTTTAAAACAATAAGCTATATGACTTATTGATATGAAAAATTGTTCTTCAATTATTACAGTTGAAAAAACTTTACGCTAGCTATTAGCTAGGGTGTGACTGAAAACCTGGATGACTCCATATTGTGTAGCTACTTTGCAACTGTTAGCATAGACGTTAATTATTTTTATTCTGATTAGCCTTTGCGTTTTGTTTTCGAGATAAGTTCGTTCACTTTAAATGCAAATCACCAAACGAGCAACAAATCCAGTGTGCATTAACACTCGGGCTCGACCGATGAGATTTTAATAACCGTCACGCAAATTAAACTCGGCGTGATATTTAGTCCGTATCTTTCAGCCTTGAAAACAGAAAGTGCAATTATCCCTGGCTAATCAGACTCGAGCAATTAGATTGTTTTTTGTTGTTGTTGTTGTTGTCGTTGTTATTTTAGCACTGCTGCTTAGCCAAGCGAATAAATGCTTGATATTTCGAATCCAATCTAACCCTGAGATGAGCACCGGGTGGGTGGCGTTGTTAAAATGTTACGGATTGACATCTTCTTTCTCTAAATACCAAAAGTCGCTCGCCACGATAATGTAAAAGGCTGCGTTTCATTAACGGTTATAAAACAGCCGAACGGAGTTAAATGTCAAAGCGGGGACTGCGGGGTAATTACCTGAGCGCCGGCGGCTTAACCTGGTCACGGAGAACCGGAGCAGGCACGTGCGCGGCACACCGACACCCGGCCTCGGACACGATACCAATATTCCTAACCCTAACTTTGATGTAGAAATAACATGACTGGATGGATATTGCCAGAGACGCTAGCTGGGATAAAAGGCTAGCGTGGAGAAACTAGCGCAGTGGAAAAGTCCTTTATTAGACTGTGAGGGAGAATTATATGAACACTGGGGCAGGAAAGAGGTGCTAAAGCGTGTGAGACTCGGGAGAAAGAGTGTGTGTATATCTGTGTGTGTGTGTTGGTAGATTTGTGGAAGGCAAAAAGCATCATCCCGGAAGAGCTGGCCTGTTTCTGCGAGTGCAAGAAGAAACACAAAACGCCCCTTCCTCGCTCACCCACATCGGCTCCGAGGGGCTGAACAACATGCCGTCAGAAATACAGCCACACACACACACACACACACACACACACACAGACAAACAGGCTGCCATATTGGACCCCGCGCTCTTAATAAGGGAAGCCCATATTAGCTGACTGGATGTGATGACAGCAGATAAAAAGAGCTTGGCAGCCTTGGCAGCCAGAGAGAAAGAGAGACAGAGAATGAGAGACTGGGGATGAAATAAAGTAGGGAGAGAGAGAGAGAGAGAGAATGGAAAATGGAAGAGTTATAGAGTGAGACGGACAAAAGAGAGAGAGAGAGAGATGAGGGGGAGGGCGGAGAAATTTGTCTGGCTGCTCTCCTGTCTGTGAGGTGCCCACAGTGGAATGCAGCTGTGTGTGTGTGTGTGTGTGTGTGTGTGTGTGTGTGTGAGGGAGAGAGAATCTGTTCAGCCCTGAGGACGACCATACTGGATACAGAAAAAGAAATCCCTCCAGGGTATCCACACACACACACACACACACACACACACACTAACCTCATAACCTCAGCATTAAAGGAAATCTGCAACGTTTCTTTCAACATTACATTTGTTGGGTGTATCTATTATATATGTGTTTGTGTGTGTGTGTGTGTGTGTGTGTGTGTGTGTGTGTGTGTGATTACCAAATATCGCCATGTTTTTCCATGTGCTGAAAAAAACAACACTAAGCCCGTTTACTTCAAACTCAGTTTTAAGTTGCGAGTACAACAAGTGTGTGGTTGCTCCTTTTACAAAGCGAGACTGAGGGCGTCTGTTGAACTTCTTCGAAAACACTAATAATATAAGTTGGGCAGCGATGCTGTAGTGATTTCTCTGGGCGAAACGCTGAAAACGGCTTGTTTCTAGCTCATACGGTTACGAAGATATGATTGTGTGTAGTGTGGGTGGACGTCGAGGGGGCGTGGCTTTGTGATGCCCCTCCCGCTGCTTGAGAAACTCACAGGCACAGAGAATGTACAGTAGCGAGCTGTAATTTCAAAGGCAAAAGCACTCTTGTGTACTTATATCAGAGGAACCGTAGGTGCTAGAGCTTTGGTCCTTGAGAGAGGAGGCTTAAAGGTTTGTGGGATGTCGGGTTTCATGGGTGGAATTAAAAAAAACTATGGGCAGGATGGCAGTTTTCTGCAAAGTACTGTAGTCCAAAAGCATTTTTTTCCCAATGTACGTCCATTCTACAAACCACATTAAAGTCCATGGAGTGTTTTTGAAGGAGCCATTTTCAAAGGGGGGAATCATTTTGATCAACTCGGTAGACTTTGCTGAACATTTAGAAGTTACATGGTGGCACGTGTAAAATTCAGGGCGACACTGGACACCTAGTCCTGAAGCGGAAAAACTGGAATTTTGGGAAAGTGTCGGTCAGGTTCCTTAGAAAAGTAATAGCACAATTCCCGGAGAAGGGGGTAGAAGGGATCAGGCCGCTTCAGTAGCCAAAGGGTCCATGCTAGTTACTTTAAATAAAGTTGTACTAATTTTATTGTCATGCTAGCTAGCTCCTAGTGCCATGCTTGTGTCAAGGCTACTGAATTATAACAATTACTATAATATTATTAGCCTTTTGTAATGAAAAACAGTGGCACCTCCAGGTTCCGGCTTTAATTCCAGCCTCAGGTCTGTGTGCATGGAGTTTGCATGTTCTCCTCAAGCTTGGTGGGTTTCCTCCGGGTACTCCGGGTTTCCTTCCACCGTCCAAAGACATGCAGGTTACGTTAATTGTTGTTCCCAAATTTGCCGTAGTGTGTGATTGAGTGTGTGAGTATGTGTGTATCCTGAGATGGATTGCCACCCCGTCCAGAATGTACTCTGCCTTATGCTCTAAGTCTCCTGGAAGAGGGTCCAGCCCCCCGCGGCCCTGAATATAGGATAAAGGGGTTTTAGGTGATGATGAGTGAGTGAGTGAGTGAGCGAGATGTAAGCAAATAAACTAGAACAGTTACAGTGTTGTGTATTTTAAATTATATTGCCCCTAAACTTCAATTTACACTTTATGTCTTTGTGTCTCTGGACACTTAAAATAGATTCGTAGGAGATATATTCTGCTCCGCTCCTGCTTTTATCTCCCACTGGAAAAAAAAAATGGCATTAAATTGATCGTAATCCGCTGGCTGTCCCAGATGCAGTGCTTTACCCAGAAGAAGAAAAAAAATGTCGCCAACAAAACAAAGAGGACAAAAACAATGAAATCAGGGCAGCGCTGAGATTCTGCGTTACCACAGGCAGAACGTATAATCCTGATTCAGACGAGAAACAACACAGTCAGTGTGAGACAGCGAACATGGATTTGGAGCAGAAGACGTGTTTACCGCTGGGACGAACAAAACGTGCTAGACACCAAAGGCTTATAGTGCATTCTGACTTTAATCTGCTTATCTCGCTCTGTTTTTTTTTTTGTTTGTTTTAAAGAAAGTATTCAAAGCGCATGATGTGAGAATTAGAGCATGAGGACTTGTCTCTTAATCCTCCAGGTTCGACTTGTCATGTAGAACAGAAACCAGGCATGAGGCAGGAATTGGTAACGAGTAGTAAAGGGGTAGTGGAGTTGGGAGATGAGATGGTATTGGGTGTGGTTAAGTGAGGCGTTATTTATTGGGTGTTGTGGAGAGAAAGGTGAGATGCTGCTGGGTGTGGTGGAGCGGGAGGTGACACGTTACTCGGCATGGTGGAGTGGGAGTAGAAATGCTATTTTTTGGGGGTGGTGCAGCCTTCATGTCAGTGTTTCCTTCTAGCTCTCACTTTTAGTTATGATGTCATAGTTAGTCCTGCCGGAGTCCCTGCTTGCACTCTACACTAAATATACATTCACATTATACATTGTTTAACTGTGACTATACCTAACTGCCATCTCTCCTTCTCTTCTGCTCTCTCCTCTTCTGTCTCTTCTCCTCTCTCTCTTTCCCTCTACCTGTCTCTCTGTCGAGCTATACATGTTGCTCCTGAACTGCCAGTGATCAATACCCCCTCTGCCCTCTGGACCTGTCTGACTCATCCTGGTTGGAGATCTCGTCACATGGATGCCCCGTGTGGTCTGCCTGGGATGAGTGTGATGACTGGGAACGGTTCCACTTTTCCACGAAGACGGTCCTGCCCTCGACTGATGCAGACAGCTGTTCTTTGAGGACTTGTGACTTCAGTCACTCAGGACTGGAGTTTCCTACAGTCTACCTGAGCCTCCAGGAACGAACTGGACTCAATTTTAACTTTAACACATCTCC